>CM070011.1:39594840-39794840 GCA_036247105.1 Cirrhinus mrigala | reverse complement strand
TTCTTGCATAAAAATACATAATATGGAAAGGGTGACATTCAAGCCAAAAATAAAGGCACTGGTAAAAATGGACTGTGTATAATACAAAAAACGTGAAAAGAGAAAAAAGAAAAAAGAGAAGAGCAAAAAATATACTTGTGAAAGATGGGAATATTTATACACATATGTAAACACACACACACACACACACACACACGATGATATATATATACACCGTTGTAATAAAAGAGAAAGTCATATGATGCTTTTCGACAAGCTGAGAAGGGGAATACTAATATGTAAAACGTGCAACGAGTTATTCACACAAACACCTAACACCATCATGGTAACACATATGACACTAGAATAATGCAATAAACATCAATTTAAAAACAATATTAAAAAAAAAAAAAAAAAAGTAAGATAAAATCCTAATGTACAAAACCGATAAAGAAAAAACTAAGAAGAAACAGTTATTTCAATGAATGCATTGTATGGGTTAAAATTATAGATTTTTTTTTTTTATGCCAAAAATCATTCCATGAAGATATTTTGTAAATTTCCTACTGTAAATATCTCAAAACTTAATTTTTGATTAGTAATATGCATTGCTAAGAACTTAATTTGGACAACTTTAAAAGCGATTTTCTCAGTATTTTGAATTTTTTTCAACCTCAGATTACAGATTTCAAATAGTTGTATCTTGGCCAAATATTGTCCTATCCTAACAAACCACAAATCAATAGAAAGCTCTATTCAGCTCTTCACATCTCAGTTTCAAAAAATTGACGCTTATGACTGGTTTTGTGGTCCAGGGTCACAAATGTGAAATGTCATGTAGGAAATTCTGGGAATGTCAATTTTATGAGTTTTCACTGTAAATTAACACTGACTTGTTCTTTTTCATTTCCAAAAACTTTTTAATTTTAACAGTATTCTACTGTTTTACTGTTTATACTGTTATAGTGTATTTTAAAATTAACAGGTTTTTGCAGTAGCATTTTAATATTTTACTGATAAAATCATGATTTTTTTTTTAACAGTGCATACTGTAACCCATTTAACTTTCTTTTACGTTTTTTCCCAAAAAATGTATAAAGACCCATTTGATTTGTTTATGTTTGCCTGTGTTTTATAAAGTTATATTAAAAAAAAAAAAAAAAAAAAAGAAAAAAGTTTTTTACGAAAGTTTTTTGAAGGATGTGGTCGCAAAATTAAAAATGAAAGATGCAACATAAGGCCAACAGGAGTCACTCACACTTCAAACAGTGATTTTTTTCTAAAATAACATTACATAATCAGGGCTTGACAATAAGGAGTGAAAGACGTGCCAGCGTGAAAGAGCTCGGGACAGTTGATGAATTTCGCAGCCACTGCTAAGTCGTTATGAAAGTTTATCATTTGCACCATCATTTGTGTTTTTAAGGCTTGTCAATTTAAAATTTCAAGCGATCACAGAGAGACGCGTCCCTGACGGACAAATAACCTACAAAAGTATGTCAAAATAACTTTGTAGCTTTAATAATGATTAATCTAATGTGTACAGTGTAGTACAAATGCACCGATCGATCGGACATATTTTAGCAAATCTCTGTTCCGGGCTTGAACACCATGCAATCATGTTTCAAAATGTCATGTGTGTGGAAACATTATGAACTCATCCGTTAAAGGGGTCATCGGATACCCATTTTCCACAAGTTGATATGATTCTTTAGGGTCTTAATGAAAAGTCTCTAATATACTTTGATTAAAAATTCTCAGTGGTTTTGTAAAACAACACCCTTTTAACCTTGCCAAAATCAGCTCTGCAAAAATCATCTCATTCTAAGGGGCTGTTCCTTTAAATGCAAATGAGCTCTGCTCACCCCGCCCCTCTCTTCTTTCTGTGGAAAGACCATCTTGTTAACATTAGCCACATTTAACAGCGTTTAGCCGCTAAACTTCCTAACTACCACGTTATAAGGAAAGGCGATCGCAAAGATTCATAAAAATGCTTATACTCACTTCTGCTGTAAGTGAAGCTGGATCACGAATGATTCGCGCGAACATAGA
This sequence comes from Cirrhinus mrigala, assembly GCA_036247105.1. Classification (NCBI taxonomy): domain Eukaryota; kingdom Metazoa; phylum Chordata; class Actinopteri; order Cypriniformes; family Cyprinidae; genus Cirrhinus; species Cirrhinus mrigala. The sequence goes on along the minus strand of CM070011.1, from coordinate 39,792,809 downwards.
CAGATATAGATCGGGAGGCGCATTCCCTTTACAAACAAACATAATCTACTGCATCTTCAGCGGCTCAGATGTCGGGAGTAAATGATGACCACTATGTTCATTATTACATCCAGCAACACAACACCTCAATCGCTCAATCAGAGATATTCTTGTCTAACTTACATCCCTGCTCTGGCATCGAAACATGGAAAGTTACTGGACTGTGACAGCTGGTCTAAGGTAAGAGCTCAAGTCAATCAATTATTGTGGGAGCGGCCTCTGACGGTGTGACGCCACACCGACAGGCATCTGAGAACGGCTCGATTTGAAAAAGGGGATATTATTTTACAGATTAATTAAAAACCACTGCATGGATTTTTATCATTACAGGGTAGATTTGTACATACACTGCCAACACACATTAATGTTTAAACAACATGAAAAAGTGAACTTAGCATCCAATGACCCCTTTAACAGAAGTCAGAGGCGCTGAAGACGAACTCAGAAAGAGGAAAAAATACTGTAGCAGACAGAGCAAGATCACAGTTCACAATGCGCGAAATATTGGAAATATTATCCTAAATATTGAAATGGGGGGTTATATTAATGCATCTCTGAGGGGAACTGACTGTTGTAATAAAAGTTTTCATGGCGTTTTCTCTTCATTTTCCTCTGTATACAGCATTAAATGTAGCGTTCATAAGCACGGCGCTGCTTTGTGGTAACCAAGGAAACGTAATATCACTGCGCGTACCATAAGCGCCACCTGCAGGTAGAGACTGATGAATTTGCATTCTTTCAGTCTGCTGTTTTTCCCTAAAACATCTTTTTATTTGTAATAAAATAATAATGAAATATTTTTTTTAACAAACAAATAATGTTTGAACTTTGTTTGTTAGGCTAGTAGGTTGCTGTGATATCGAAATTGGAATTGAGAATTGTAAAATTTAATTGGTATGTAAAATGTTGATGTCATATAAATTTATTTATTAAAATAAAAGATAACATGGGTCAAAAAACAATGATAAGTGCAACGATTTTATTTTTTTGTGGTAGGGCCAATGAAAACTCCTTAGCGTTGAGCCCTGATAATAATACACGGCACAGTTTTGTTGCGCAGTGATACATAACAGAATGGTTGGGCGAAGCGGTCATTGTGGCGCTTTATATGACTGGAACTAACCGTTTTATAAATGCGCACAGTGTACAGAGTGCACGTAAAATACCAAAATATAAATAATACAATAATACAAAATAGAAAGCTTTCGTTTTTATTTTTTCACCCCTAACCGTCCAAAGTTTCCAAAGCTTTTCTGTGCCACTTATCTCCACACACGAAGTTCATGAATGCAAAGAACTTGACAGATACAATCTCATCTCACCGTAACCATGAGCTGAACTATCTGCACCGCTGACACACTGTTAATGCTAAATCTGTGTCAGGTGCACCAATAATGCAGCATCTGCACCATTTTATCTTGAGCAGCAGAAACGCGTTCATCAAGCAGGTCGCATTTATGACTAGTCTTTTTGTTGACACCGATTTCGGTTTGTGTAATTCGACAAGTGTAAAGCTCACGGATCGAGCATCTGGCTGGCACTGTGCACAAAACACTCTAAAGGGCAAAAAGTGGAGAAATTACGCAGAGGTGAAGAAAGACCATGAAAGCGAGAGAGAGAGAGAGAAGCAGAGATGGAGGGACATAGCAAAACAGCGGGGAAAAGAGAGGCATGGTTTCCACGGAGACGGACAGGCGAGACTTTGCGGTTAGGAGTTATGCAACAGGCTGTTGCCATGGTAATGTGAAGGAGGGGGGCGGAGACAGGCTGAACGTTGGTAGTGAATTTACACAATGCTCTGACAATGCCAGATACCCTTGGTGTGAAAGAGAGAGAGAGAGAGAGAAAAAAAAAGACGCTCCAATGGCGTACCGTCATGTCGCCAAATAATAAAGATGTCTATAAATAAAGCTGGGGCTGCAGGAAAACTGAAGGGAATGACTGCTGCATGTGAACATCCTGACAACAGAAATATCAGCACAGCAACAAGCACAGATGCAAAGCACAGAAAAACTCCCTGGTTTAGTGTTACTTGTGTGTAAACCCTCAGTGTGGCATCAGCAAAGCGTAGCTGAAGGTCTTTGCGAAACACAGTAGCATAAGAGGGCAAAGCAAAACCACTCAAACAAGACTTTAGCACAGCTGTTTGAACTTATGAAGATTGTATGATTTGGATAAAGTTCATGAATTCTGAAAATAAAATAAAATAAATCAAAAAACAAAAAGCAAAACCACTCAAACAATACTTCAGCACAGCTGTTTGAACTTATGAAGACTGTATGATTTGGATTAAGTTCATAAATTCTGAAAATAAAATAAAATATAATATATAATAAAAAACACGTATAGGCCATTAAAATTAAAATCATCTGCATTGTGACTTTCAGGATTATTAGGAACATTTATTCATCCCAAATTCTCATTAACATGATGGTCTAGACTGCTTTTTAAAAACATTTTATTAATACAAAATACGCAAACATTAAAGGCTGTCCAACAAATATTACAATAAATACTTCATAATTATTATTATTTTTTCATCTTAGAGTATGAGATTATCTGCATTACGGTAATGAGAACTGGGTCAGAATGTGCTTAATTTCACTTAAAAATAAAATAAAATAAAATAAAATGCCATTAAAATTATCTGCAATGTTGACTTTCATGATTAAGAACATTTATTCATCCCAAATTAATAATTTGATTATTTGATTATGGTAATGAGAACTTGGTCAGAATGTACTTAATTTTACTTAAAAATTAATTAATTAATTAATTAAAAAATAAAATAAAATAAAATAAAAAGTAAAATTAAATTAAATTAAATTAAAATAAAAATTACAGACCATTACCATTATTTACATTGTGAGATTTCAGGACTATTAAGCACATTTCTTTGCCCCAAATTCTTTTTTACATAATGAGTCCAGAAGGTTTTTTTAAGCATATTTTATTAAAGTAAAATCTGCAAACATTAAAGTTTATACAAAAAAATATTACAAAGCACAAATACTTTTTTTTTTTTTCTTTTCCATGTTAGAGTATAAAAATATATATTATTTGCATTATGGTAATAAGATCTGAGAACTGAGAAAATTAAAATAATTAGCATGTCCAGAATTTTTTTTCAACCATATTTTATTTATAATTATATCAGCATGCATTAAAAGGCAGCACACCAATATACTACTTTTTAATTAACAATATTTTATAGCACTGGGTGTTTAAATGTACTTAACTTTATTTCAAAATAAAAATGAACAAATACACAACATCAATAATACTAATAAAAAAAAATACTAATTAAATAAATATGTAGACCATTACATTTTCTTCCATTATTACATTTTCATGATTATTGAGCACATTCCTTTGATCAATTTCTCATTATCATAATGGCTCCAGCCCATTTTAATAAAATTAAATCAGCATACATTAAAGGCAGTACAACAAATTAAAATGTGGTAAACACGGCAGAAACACATTCACCACTGAAGGTAGTACAACACACATTACAAAGCAAAAATACTAATTTTGTCATGTTAAATGATGACTTTCGGGTAAACATTCACGGATTCTCAAGAGTCACCCATTTAGATGCGTTATGCAATATAGCATTATGTGTCTTCCATGTCTATTTGTGCATTCCCAAGATCCCTTTTAGCAGGCATCTCATGCTTAAAGAAAACAGAGATGCTTCTATTTCAATGCACCTTCCGAGGGTGAAGGCGCTTCTAAGACTCGTCGAAATGGGGCCGGGACGCCACAAGATTGGATAATCCTTTCCTTTCTGTTCCTAACCCAGAACACCCGCACATTTACAGCTGTGCCAGTAAGAAGCTTTTCACATTCTATAAAGCAGGAAATCTTAAGAACATTAACTAGGTTGAACGGTTTCACCATTCGGAACAAGGGGATCACACAGGCCTTACTTCAAAAAACTAGTTGTTTGCATTTGCCTCAGCAATTCAGCAAAGGCCACTAACAATAAATTAACCATCTTGCATTGTAACAGACCGTGAAACAGTGATTTTCCACCCTCATATGGACATGTTCTCGATGAGCCTTGCAAAAACTACCAACCATGCAAATAAAAACAATCAAGCACTCTGGCTTTCCTCTGCTTTCTTTCTTTCCCTCTGCTGCATGCTCCTTCTGACACTCCTCCCAGTCAGGCTGGTTCGCGTGACGGCGGATTGACGTCCTTGGCAGAAGGGTTGCTATGGAGACTGGCACCATGGCAGAGTTTGGCATGGAGGCACGGCCCAGGCTGTACAGCCACAGCGTGTGTGTGTGTGTTTGTGTAAGTGCAGGCATGTGTGAGCGTGTATGTATTGACTAATATAATAAATGTATGTGCATTTGCGCACACACAGGATCTTAAAGGTGCATAAAAGTATAATTATCTGACTAGATCCCTCATGGCACATACAATACGAGTATCAAAACCTGGTGCAGATCAGGCTAGGCTTCAAGACTTCCCACAATGCATTAAAAATGCTTTGCACTGACATGTTCATTTTTACTTGATTGGTGACGTTATCATCTCTCTGGTATCCACAGACTATAATATAAAACAGTGGAGATATCAGGAAATATTTGATATATTTGAATGGGTAAACATAGCTTTTACAATTTGTATTTATTTCAAGATTATCTAGATGATAAATGCACCAAACTGATGGCATATTTACAAGTAGAATCAAGTGGTATAAATGTAATTGATGTAAACACATGCCAGGGTTATTATAGTTAACTAAAACAATAAAAAAATAAAATAAAATAAAATAAAATAATAATAATAATAATAATAATAATAATAATAATAATACACACACACACACACAACAAGTCAACAGTAAGATTTTTAGTTTTTTAAAGAAGTCGGTAAAGAAGCAAAACATTTTTGAAATATTTTTAGTATTTAAAATAACTGATTTCTATTTGAATCTATTTTAAAATGTAATTTATTCCTGTGATCAAAGCTAAATTTTCAGCATCATTATTCCAGTCTTCAGTGTCACATGATCCTTCAGAAATCAATCATATGCTGATTTGCTGTTCAAGAAACATTTATTATCATTATTAGTATTTAAAACATTTTTTTCAGGATTATTTAATGAATAGAAAGATCCAAAGATCAGCATTTATCTGAAATAAAAAGCTTTTGTGACATTATACCATTCAAAAGCTTGGAGTCAGTACATATATAATTTTTTTTTTTTAATTAAGAAAGAAATTATAGAAATTAATACTTTTACTGTATTTAGCAAGAATGCTTTAAATAGATCAAAAGTGATGATAAAGTCATTTATAATGCTACAAAATATTTCTATTTCAGATAAATGCTGTTCTTTTGAACTTTCTATTCAAAGAAACCTGAAAAAAAAAATCTACTCAGCTGTTTTCAACATAATAATAATAATAATAATAATAATAATAATAATAATAATAATAATAATAATAATAAAAATAAATGTTTTTTTGAGCAGCAAATCAGAATGATTTCTGAAGGATCATGTGACTGCAGTAATCATGCTAAAAATTCACCTTTGAAATCACAGGAATAATTGACATTTTAAAATATATTCAAATAGAAAACAGTTATTTTAAATAGCAAAAACTTTTCTGTAAAAAGTTTTTGCTGTATTTTGGATCAAATAAATGCAGGCTTGGTGAATAGAAGAGACATCTTTCAAAAAAAAAAAAATCAGCATATATCATTATTTAGCTAGTAGCCAATGAATCATTTCTCATTTTCATTTACTTTAAAGTTTAGCTGAAATATCTAAAACTGAAATAAATCTTCATAAAAGCTTTTTTCAATTAAAAAAAAAGACAAAAATGCACAACAAAAATGCGAAAAACTTTTTTTACATACAGAAAATGTAAAAAAAAAAAAAAAAAAAAAAAATTAAGACAAAGAAGCACATAATATAATATAATATAATACAATACTATAATAAAAAAAATAATAATAAAAGAAATTCTCAGCTCTACACAAAGAAAACCAGAAACATACAATCCTCACTGAAAATTAGACCTGAAAAGTAGACACACACAGAGTCCATTTACTGAACTCAAGCTCAAGTGGACAAACAGTCATTATCGTAATTATTAATATAATTTGAACAATAATGAAGAGGTGCTATTTGCAATGAGGGAACACAAGATCTCAATTTACTCCAGCTATAGATACATGCCACTGAATGCATGAGTCAACCTGCTAAAGCAAACAGCCATAGAGAGATAAGCCTTTAAACCAGACCCGCGTGACACATTTAATGGTCGCAGCTACAGGAAACTCACTCTCAGACAATGTAGGAAAATTAGTATAATTACCTAATAAGCAGAAGAACTGGGGTTATATTACTAAAAGCATAATATAACTATCAGTAACATTTTGGAACGGCATAAAAGTTCAATTACAACACGTTCAACATTTATGGTTTTAAAATTGTGGCATTAGTATTTCTCTGGTAACCACAGACAACAACATTAACCATTAGACATATCAGTGAATAATCTGTACATCATCTGAATGAGGCACTACTTGCTTTTACAGTTTGGATGAGGTTTATTTTATGTTTATAACATTTATTGTGGATGTTTTTTTCAGCTTTAAATTTATCTCAGAATGTTATTGACAAGAAGAGAGAAAAAAAAAAAAAAAAAAAAACAGCTCCATATTGTCTAAATACAACCCGTTTTACAGAATACAGAATTTTTTTTGCACCTAACCCCTATTGATTACAAGATTATCTAGATTATAAATGTAAATATATTTTTCACGTCACGTCACGTCCTCCTAAATCTATTTTTCAAATCAGACATTTAACAAATATATGTGAGCCAAAGGCAAAAACAAACAGCAATAATTTCAAGATCAAACCAGAGAACTTTTAACAAAAAATATTTAAGAGATAACTGGTAACGCATTAAGTCACAAAACGGTTTCTAGGACCCTATGATTTCTGCGATGCGGAAAACACGGACAGAATCGCGGAATCCAGTCATAAAAACGGAATTTACTGATAATGCGCAATGTCACGGAATTTGTCAAAGTTTGAACGAATTAATCAAAAGTAGGTCATTACACTTAAATCAAACCGCAATATCTGTAAATATTCCGCCGCAAAAATACCATTTAAATGTGAATCCTGCATGTTCTGCGTGTCTGTTTTAATGAATGGAGCAGACGAGCGGTTTTGTTTACTACACACACTGAAGCGCGTTTGACGCTCGCGGTGATTTCAGCATCTGTCGTCTCACAAAATGAGGACATAAATACATGAACAATATCTGCTGACAGTCACTTCATGAGCATTTGACCATTCCATTTTAGGAAAACTAGCGTTATATCATATACACACAGAAATGTAAAGGTAGACACGACAACCCGTCAAAATAAAAGTCATTGTGCCAGATGTATGTTACTACTATTACTACTACTACTACTACTACTACTACTAAAATGAAACAAACATTATTTTTTAGGGAAAAATCAAACAACATTTCTTCCATGTTTTAATTTTAATAGTAAATTCCCCTTTGTTTGTCAAAAAAGTTTGCTTAATTTTCAATAATTAAAAGATAAACGAAATTGATGTTTTATGCCTTCATTTGATAACCAGAATACTTTAAATACACAACACAGAATAAATGCATAAAAAATTTGTGTTCTTCGCTGAATTCAAGCGCTTCACGCTGGTGCTGTTTAGTGACCGCGACTCCTCATCAGCGAGTGAACTCATCCGCTTTAGTAAGTTCTTTGTAGTAAGTTCGCGCCATGCCGCTGTTTGAAATTTGATCCTGAGCGGATAAACGGTCTGAGTGGCGCGCTTTCACTAGCGCTCTTTTGTTCCACCTTTGCTGCATAAAACATTTTATCAACATTTGTCGAACTCGTTATTGTTAAACAAGGAAATTCATATCACGCGATAATTATCGTAACTGATTTATCGTCCTGCCCTAATTGGAACAGATTTGGAGAAATCTAGCATTCCATCACTTGCTCACCAATGGATCCTCTGCAGTGAATGGATGCCGTCAGAAAAAGAGTCCAAACAGCTGATAAAAACATCACAATAATCCACAAGTAATCCACACCACTCCAGTCCATCAGTTAACGTCTTGTAAAGTAAAAAGCTGCATGTTTGTAAGATACAAATCCATCATTAAGATGTTTTCACTCCAGCTAAAATACAAATCCTCTATCAATAATATTGCTTTCTCCAGTGGAATGTAATGTTGTCTAAATCAGGAGAGAAATATGCAGAGATTAACACTGTTTACAAGTGAAACAGTCCAAAACGGTTCTAAACAAACATGTAGATGACTTCACTGCCTCAATGGACTTGTTTCCAACAAACATGCAGCTTTTACTTCACAGGCCATTAATTAATGGACTGGAGTGGTGTGGATTACTTGTGGATTATTGTGATGTTTTTATCAGCTGTTTGGACTCTCATTCTAACGGCACTCATTCACTGCAGAGGATCCATTAGTGAGCACGTGATGTAATGCTCCAAATTTGTTCAGATGAAGAAACTCATCTACGTCTACATATTTTGGGTGAACAATTCCTTTAATGCACTGTGAACTAACAAACAATGTTTGTTACAACTAACTGCTGTAAAATAATCCAATGCTTGTTGTTAGTTCACGTTAGCTAATGCAAAAAACTACGGTCAACAAATGAGACCTTATTGTAAAGGTTTACCAGATAATTACCAGATGTGAAAGGAACAAACCGCAGTTTTGGTACTCTAAAGTAGATTTCCATAGAAAATATTCAAAGCATTCATTCTGGCAGTGCTACCATAAAATTCTGAATTAAGCAATTTTGCAAATTGAATTAAAGCAGAAGATGCCCAATTAGTGGAAAGATGCTTTTATGACATTAGTGAAATCAGTTTGGAGAAAATTACGAAAAAAAACCCAGTGCAGACTGAAATTGAAGCTCGAGCATTATGTTCTTTACCTAACAGATGATAATGTTGGAAATGAAAACAATGTTTTATAACCCAAAGTAGCTATTAAAACAGTTTCATGCACTTAGTGACAAAAATCCAAATAAAACAGCTGATATAATTAGGAACAGCTCAGCTATGAGCTTCAGTGTTTTCCACAAATATTTGCAATGCTAAGTGCAGCAATCAAGAGACACGTTCGCTTTTACTTCAGCGTTAAGACCACAGCACTGAGACAAACTTTATAAAGTACAGAGGCAAGGTCATGCCCTCCAGTGTGAACACTAAAAGGAACTGTAACTGGTAGTCAGTCCTGCAGCATTCCTCCTCATGGTTTAGAGACACTGCCCACAGAGCAACTTCTGCAACATCACACCACATCAGTGTTGCAACACTTTTGAGAATTAAACCGGCAAGTAATAACACATTGTACTCAAAGTCAAAGGATTAGAACACACACGATCTCTTTTTAGAGAGTAGTTTTCAGAGCCAATAATGCATGAATCAAGTCCAAAACAAATTTGGAAAGACCAACTGGTGACAAATGTTATACATCAACACTAACTAATAAATGCATCTGATCAGGGTCAAGTAAGCTGAAAAGCACTTAAAAGCACTTTTTACATTCGTTCGTAAAATTACAGTGACATTATAATTTCTCTGGTAAACAAAGATAACAGCGATATATCGAAGATATATCAGTAAATTTTTACATCTCAATGAGACACTACTTGCTTTTACAATTCATATGGATTTAATAGTCATCTAGGTGATGATTGGAAATTTTTTGTTACATTTTTTGTTCAATTTCAGTAACTGCAGTAAATGTGTGATTTTTTTTTTCCCAAAATCAAACCAGAGAACATCAAAAAAAAAATGTTTAAGAGATTATTGGTACCACTTATATTAGTTAACATGAACTAACAATGAACAAGACTACTCTAAATTAATCTTAATGTTAATATTGTTAATCTCGCTAATGAAAACTATTGAAGCTTTTTTTCTTCATGACTAAAATGATACAATGACAAGTCAACAATTTGGTCAATAAACGATAACTGTGATTATATCAACATGCAATATTGTTGACGATAAAAGAAGAAATTGAAATGCATTTAAAAAAAAAAAAAAAAAAAAAAAAAAAAAAGTACAAACTTATAAACCATAAACCCTACAATAAACCTTCTTATTTTCGTCAAAAAAAGGAGACAAAATATTGCTGCGGACTGCTGTACGTGCCTACACAAGCTTTCATGTGTGGTTGCCAGATATCAAGAGTTTAAATCCACAAATCAGAGCTTTTCTGTTAAAAGTATATGTTTTCAGATTGCGCATGATTTGCAATCTGGCACTGACGATGATCCGAAAACACTGACAAACAAGTACATGAACCCTTTTCACAGACTTGTAAAGAAGCATTTCCAGCATTATTAATATTGTAAATTTAGCTTTAAGTTTTTAATCATTTAAAAAAAAAAAAATTATAACTTTCATGAGTTTTCATGTGTGTTGTTGCCAGATATCAATAGTTCAAATGCCCAAATAAGAGCTTCTCTGTTAAAAGTATACATTTTCAGACTGCGCATGGTTTTTCCAATCTGGCAACCATGCGTACACACTTTACAAAAAACCTCTTCATTATGGAAGTGCGATGATCTGAAAACACAGACAAACAGGTGACTAAATATCATATAAAAATATATATATATATATATATATATATAAATAAAAAGCACATTTGACAAAACTTAGACTAATTTAAAAGATTAAGAATTTAAAAATGCCTGACAAAATTAAAACTACTTAAAAACAACATTTACTAATACATGGACCCCCAAGGACTTATAAAAAAGCATTTCCACAGTGATTAATATTGTAAATTTAGCTTTAAGGATTTTTTATTATTAAAAAAAAAAAAAAGTACAACTTTCATGAGCTTTCATGTGTGCGGTTGCCAGATGTCAAGAGTTCAAATGCCCAAATAAGAGCTTCTCTGTTAAAAGTATACATTTTCAGACTGCGCATGGTTTTTCCAATCTGGCAAAAGTATACATTTTCAGATTGTGCATGGTTTTTGCAATCTGGCAACCATGCGCACACACTCGCTCTTCATCACAGAAGCGCCGACAATGATCTGAAAACAGACAAAAGTAAAAATTGACTAAACAAAAGCAGGACAAGGTTGTCTAAATATAATATAAAAAATAATAATTAAAATGTGTGACAAAATTAAGACTAATTTAGAAGACTAAAACTAAGACTAAATTAAAAATGGCTGACAAATTAACACTAGTTAATAAGATTTACTAATACATGGATCCTTTTTCAGAGACTTATAAAGAAGCATTTCCATAGTTATTAATATCATAAATTTAGCTTTAAGGTTTTTTTTATTATTTAAAAAAATTATTTACAACTTTCATGAGCTTTCATGTGTGCGGTTGCCAGATATCAAGACTTCAAATCCCCAATCAGAGCTTCTCTGTTAAAAGTATACTTTTCAGATTGAGCATGGTTTTTGCAATCTGGCAACCACAGGCACTCTTCATTACGGAAGCACCAACAATGGTCTGAAAACACAGAGAAACATTTAGAAGACTAAAACGAAGACAAAATTCCACAGCATTTCCAAAGTTAATAATATTGTAAATCTAGCTTTAAGTTTTCTTTATTATTATTTAAAAAAATTAATGTACAACACTATGTATACTTATACTTTGTGCTTTATATTATCTTGGCATTAAATTAAAGAAAATGTAATGCTACTGCATAATTTTTCTAATACAATGACTGAGGGACTGATGGCAAATTTGACATTTTTTCTTTCTGAACACAATCTCTCAATATTTTTTTTCCTCTTTTGTAAAGTCACATATGCGCAAATATAAAAATGGATTCTCATATATTTTTATATGAGAACCCTGGAAATGTGAAAAGCATCCATTTTTAAAATGTAAAAGTTTAAAAAGTTACATATTTTAGTTTTAAATTTTAACAGTTCAACTTTGAGCATCCTTTCTTCTCTGTTGTGATGTATAACTGGGTGAAAAAAAACACAGGAAAGAAATGTAGGGCAGGACTTGATTTTGATTGTTGAATTATGAACAAACAAAGATTGAAAACTGCTGCCAAAAATATATTGCTCATTGTCAATTCATGTTAGCTAATGGATTAACTGATGTTACCCAATGAGATGTTATTAACGTGTTACCAGATAATGTTTATATATCAATATCTATTACTTAGGAACATATGGTCTAGCACAAGCACAATAAAATGATTTGGTGATGCTTGGAGACGTGTAACGTTTCACAGACACCATTTAGGCACGCAAACATTATGCCAATCTAATTTTGTAAGTGCAAGCGATATCCTCAATCTGCAAGTGTGACAACATGCATTTAATATCCAGAATATATTTAACATCTCGTTCATTTATACCGAAAACACTAAAAGCTGTATTTAAGCCTCTATGATACAGCTTAATTACACTTGCCATGTGAATCTACAGAGGACGTCACCTCCAGTAATTAGACACCGTTTTACAATGAGAACAAGCGCTTGTAGACACACACACACGCGGTTACGGGAATCGCCGCTTCAGTGCGGCAGAACAACAAAATGGACTGCAGCCTTTCGCCTCACTTTCTCCATTCCTAAATCCACTTACCCGCCCCTTCCCTTCCATTTCCTGCCCTCTCTTTGCTCACTCTCTGGTTTAAAACTGAAACCCAGCCTGTTCCCATCCTCCCTTAGTAACACAGCTAAACTCCACATTCTCCAGCTATTACATCACAGGGGGCCTCTCGGCGACCGCCAGGCCGGTGGATGCTATTGGATGAAACTGACCCGCAGTTGTAGTTACTGGAACTGTTTTGTGTTTACAAATACAGAAAACAGATCCTACTAACGTCATCGGTGTAGATGCTCTCACAACAGTGAGCGTTGAAGTATTCTAGGATTCAATGAAATCTGCATCTGATTGTGATCAAACGGCCCATTGTTCGAGACTTGCAATACTGGTTTCCGAAAACCACTGCCAATGGTAACAGCGTGCCTTTCTTTTGCATAATATGGGACAGGATGACGGCCACCCGAAATGCTTCCTCATGGACAGAGGGGTGTAATGCAGGATGCAAAATCCATTAGAACATTCAGAACTCCCAATCGGCCATGCAGCCGGGAACACAAGCACCTCTAGGATCTTTCTGCGCTATAATACGCCAAAAATGGGATTGCGGCTATTGACAAACTGAATTAAAGGAACTATTAGGTACAATTCACTCTCAGTGGGATTCAAAGCATATTAGAGGACACTTGAGTAGCCGATGACATCAGCAGATGTTCATAAGAATACTTCAAAACAGATGTCAGCAAAACTAGTTTGTGCACATTAAACATCTTAAATGACAGATCACGTGATTTAATGCCACACCACAGGATGAAAACTATAAACAATAAAATTAATTTGATGCCAAAAATTGTCTTTTAATACCCAAATGTAACTATTTTTTAAATAGTGCTGTGCAATGATTAATTGTGATTAATCGCATCTAAAATAAGTTTTTGTTTACATAAGTGTGTGTACTGTGTATATTTATTATCTATATATAAATACACACACATGCATGGACATATTTAAGAAAAATGTTATGTTTATACATTTATTTATATATTATCACTGCACAGCACTATTTCTAAATCTATATTTTATATGCACATAAGCAAATACTGAGAATCACACTGTCATGTAAATATCATGTATTTTTGTAATATCATGCATACAAACCACAGCAACAAACCAAGTGTTAAGAGAGATATAAATAATAGTCATTAGTATTTTTGTTTTAATAACTTAGCTTCAAAATGATTTGTCAAATGATATTGAAGCAATCATAAAAATGTAGAAATTAATTTTAGAGAAATTAATACACACATGCTTTATTAGATTTAGAAAGAAGCTACATTTGGGAAAAAGACACACAATAAATATGTGACCCTGGACCACAAAACCAGTCTTAAGTAGCACGGGTATATTTGTAGCAATAGCCATTGTATGGGTCAAAATTATCGATTTTTCTTTTATGCCTTCCTTTGGACAAAGAAGCAATTTTCTCTTTTTTTTGCACCCTCAGATTCTAGATTTTCTAATAGAACCAAATATAGTCCTATCCTAACAAACCACACATCAAGCTTATTTATTTAACTTCCAGATGATGTATAAATCTCAATTTCAAAATAATTGACCCTTACGACTGGTTTTGTGGTTCAGGGTCACATATATCATATGAATAATAGGCATTAACATGTATTTGGTTTCAATAACTTTGCTTCAAAATTGTCAAAACACTTTCAAACGATCATAAAAAAATTGAAATTAATTTGAGAGAAATTAATTTATTCAGCATTAAATGTATTAATTTGAATGTTTTATCAAAGAATCCTGAGGAAAATGTATTGAGGTATTTACAAAAATATTAAGCAGCACAACTGATTTCAACACTGATAATTATGTTTCTTGAACAGCAAATGCTGAAAATTCAGCTTTGCATCACAGGAATAAATATGTAGCAAGGGTACAACATTTAAGATGCCTAGAGTCATGCTTGTCTCCAGTCTAACAGCACACTGGTATTCCGCTTTGTTGATTATTAAATTATTAACTAACATTCTTCTTTACTCAAACTTTCACAGAGTCCGCTGTCAGTCAAAAGCAAGGCTGCACAAAGGCTTCAGTACTGTTGCAGCCTGTTCAGCACAACATGTTACAGGCCTACACGTCCATATGACAGTCAACCCAGGGTGGCTTGTTCTACTCTGTAGCTGTTGGAGTGGGTGTGAACCATTCATTCATCCGTGCGAGAAGAGCAAAACTAGGCCTGCCAGCGATGAGCTCATTCGTTTAGCCAACGGACTCCTCTCACCAGAACAGATGGGCGATCAGACTGCAAATTTGAGCCAGCAGTCTCTCAATTGTAACAAAGCTAGCTTGAAACTCAACCGCAACAATTCTGCTTTGTTATACAATTGCAAAACCAACGTAGAAATGTTTGTGTACATATCTGCTTTACAAATGAGGGAACATTCGCAGAGTTTTGGGAACGTGGTGAAACATTTATAGCCGATGCTTATAGTATTTCTAACCAACGTTTAAAGTTAGGGCTGTAAGTCCAACTCGAGCACTATCAATTTCAGCAGTTTTTCGTGGGCAGATCCAATAGTGAAGCGCATCCAAGTGCCTCTTGTTCCTAGCAGTTTTGCACAACCTTGGGGAGCCCGTGCCCACGCCGCCCCGGAGAGCCCTGCCACCTTGACATTCCTGGAAAAGCACTGCGCAAATTTCACATTTACACCTCCATTAAGTTGATCCATGCCTGATGTCTGGTTTTAACTAAAACTGTCTGATATCTTAGCATTTACAGACTGGATCTGCCACATAGATCATGCACAAGTGCATTAAAAAAAGCAAATCTGTGCAATGCATTCATGATATTAAATGAATTTTACATATTATCTAAAAAAAAAATAGTAGTATCTATTTATAGGCTATGAACTGAATACTAGTTAACACTTCAGCATAAGAAACCTAATACAACAAAATATTCCTGAGACACAAAACACAGCCTAAACAAAATCTGCAATACAAAATGCTTAAATAATGAATCATCAGCTCATGATTATAAGTGCTTTGACAGATGTCAGACTCTGTGTGAACTTGTCTCTATCTGTTAATGCACATCTAAAACTAAGCTTAAAAGTCCATTACAAAAAAAAGAAAAGTGCATGCAACTGGTTTCAAGCAGAGGCGAGATAGCGAGAGAAGTGGGGCTGGTGCACTGCGCTGTGATTGAATGAACAGCGACAAAAGGAAATATAATTACAATTCTCGGAAAAACAGCCGTAACAAAGCGTAACATGTTTGGAAGTCCAAAAGCATCTTACCAAACCATTCCGTAAGCGCCTTCTCCGATGTACGAGAGGTTGCTGTAGCGCGGCCCGACGTCGAAAGCCTGACCGCGGACCATCTCGGCACCGGATCCGGGGTTCGGGCCGCCGCCAGCAGGGGCAGATACCGCAGCTGTCGCCATTGCTGAGAAACTGAGCTGCCTTTACACGCACAACAAACGCGCTTTTCTTACCCAAAGCGGCTTATGAAGCTCTTAGGTTGAATAAAACACCGCGGGAGGCTGGATAAGCGACGTGGTTAAACTAAACCGAAGTCTTCGCGTCGGAGTGAAAGGAAAGGGGCGGCTGAAGTGTTGTTGACTGGCACATATATAGTGATAGTAATCTGTGCGCGGCGTGTTCTATGGTGAGACTGACTGACTGCAGGCAGCAGCGGTAGAGAGCGAGAGTGTTGCCGCAGGAAGTAACGGAGCAGATCACGTGGGCAAGGAGCGGAGAGTGGTTACCATAGAGATAAAAGTTACGCTTCATTTCTCAGGAGGTTCAAAGATGCTTTAATTTACGAAGTCAGACGATGAGGACCTGTTGATAAACCGGGATTGACGACGGGTAGGTCCTCGGTTTCATAATGGTTGCAGATAAAATCGTTAAATCTACTTGCTAGGAAATTATAATGTTTAGAAGACTATTTGCAACAGTTTAACCGCTTATGAATGAGCTCTGTGTACAAATAAAGCTTTTACAGACCATCATTTGATTTGAATGTTAAAGGATTAGTACAATTCGAGAATAAATTCCCGGGAATTTACTCACCTCTATGTTATCCAAGATGTTCACGTCTTTCTTTCTTTCTTCATAATACAAGACATTTAGGGTTTTGAGGAAAACATTTCAGGATTTTTCTCAATATAATAGTGGACTTAAATGGGGATCGACAGATTGAAGATCCAAATTGCAGTTTCAATGCAGCAATAAGGGTCTTATCTAGCAAAACGATAGGTTATTTTTAAAAAAAAAAAAAAAAAAAAAACAAAAAGTAAATTAAAAATTTATAAACTTGGCCCCGCCATGAGCATCTGCGGCATTACGTAATTACGTTGAAAAGGTCACGCACGGTTAGTTCTTCGTTTGTGTACTCCAGTTTAAAAAGGTAGGGTAGGGTGGAAAACTCCATCTCATTTTCTCCTCCAACTTAAAAATCGTCCGACATCATTGTTTTACCTTTTTTTGTGAAGGGTGTTTGATTTTCTTTGAACGTTCACTTTGTAAACACTGGGTCGGTACTTCCACCTACGTCACGCATGACTTTTCCAACGTGACTACGTAATGCGTGAAGTCGAGTTAGTGCAAGACGAGCATTTGTGGTTAAAAGGTATATAATTTTTTTATTTTATTTTTTTAGAAAATGACAGTTTCGCTAGATAAGACCCTTATGCCTCGTCTGGGATTGCGTAGAGCCCTTTGAAGTGGCAATTTGGACCCGTTGACCACTATATGGAGAAAAGTCCTGGAACGTTTTCCTCAAAAATCTTAATTTCTTTTTGACTGAAGAAAGAAAGACATGAACATCTTGGATGGCATGGGGGTGAGTAAATTATCAGGTAATCTTTATTTTGTAAGTGAGCTAATCTTTTAAATGTACACTGAAAAAAAAAAAAAAGGATTTACTTTAAAACAATTTTCACTCAGAAAATGCTAGTAAACTTCACAAATAATTACAATAATGGCAAGTAACTTTAAATTAAACATGAAATTTGGAAGTAGAAAGACTAAAATAGTACTTTCATTACATTTATATGTAACATCTTCTTAAGACGTCAATATTATTGTTAAAAGAGCTAGAAACATTACGTTTTGTTTGTCTTTAATGATGGTTTCCCAAATTAACTTGTTGAAAGATACCCTGAAACCAGCAAATCAGGCTGGTTTGTTGTCTGTCATCAACATCATCATCATCAGGCTGCATTTGAAGGGTAGTTTGGTTATTAAAAAACTGATGAAAAGGCTGTTGTGCAAATTTACTTAATAGATTCAAGTATGGCTACACTTATAAAAAGGCACAAAACTGTCACTAGTGCTTTTAAAAAGTAGCTTTATGTACTGTTAAAGTACTAATATGTACCTTTAAGGTATTAACATATACAATTTAGTGGGAAATAAAATACAAAGATATACCTTTTAGCTTTTGTACCACCCCAGTGACAGCTTTGTACCTTTTTTTTGAGAGTGTATGACTTAATATTAAGATATGAAGCTTTAAGGAGCTACTTACGTGATTCGAATCTTTGGATAATTGTGTACACAAACTAAAGAAACGGGTCATTATGCGAATAAATTTGCACATTCTTTGCCTGTAAGAGTTTAGTTTTGCTCTGCAGCCATTTCGCTGTAACAGCACAATTTATGCGTGTACAAATTTTTACTTTGCGCAGCATATGCGGTTCACGTGTGAATCACAAATCAGTCCGAAAAAGTTTTCTCACACAATAGGAGAGTTTCTGTGAAAGAAAACCATAGTAAACTAAAGTGCACACTTGTGTGGTTCACCACACTAGAGACAGCTAAACTAACAGTCCACTGTGGCGACTGCTAGTGCAGTAACAAATTGCAGTAACAGACACAACAAAACTGATGTGAAAAGTACTTTATTCACATTATATCAGATTAAAGCCCAATGCTTGTGTCATTGGTTCTAAATCCACAAGAAGTTGCGTGAAAAATGCTTACCACAGGGCAGCACTCACATTCAACTTTTATGTTTATCAGACGTTATCAGACATAAACATTACAACATGCGAGAACATTTAGGTACAAGATTCACTGTAGTACTGTATACTCAGTGTGGAATTTGAATTATTTGATCCAGTATAAAACAATACTTGCACACAACATCAGCAGTAGAGGTCAATGATATGCAAAATTAGGTCTGAAAAGAGTCAGCTCAGGTTTATCAGTTAAGTTGCCAGTACAAAGATGATTCTGAAAAGTACATAAAGATAAGGCACTTTATCATGTACTGTTGAGAGCTGTTACACCCACATGTTCCCATGATTTATGTTCGCTTTTTAGTACAAACAGCAACAATTACAAAACGTCCTGTGAAAAAAAAAAAATGCAGTTGAAAAGTGTATAAAATGCACACCAGCATAAAATCTAATGATGCATATGTTCATGATCTTTCATTTCTACCAAAAACACAGATACAGTTCAGTGCTTGAACCCTTTACAACTTTTAATACTTAGCACAATAAATGCATTAGAAGACACAATCAAGAGCAAAACACGTTTTGAATGAACAATGTCATTTGGCACTAGTGTGAACGTAAAGGAATAGTCCACCCAAAAAATTCAATATCTGTTTTTGTCCATAAAAATAAAGTTAATGGGGTCCAAAAACAGTTTTCTTTTGTGTTTCACAGAAGAAATTCAGTTGTTTCTTTTTTTTTTTTTCAAAAATTAGGTGATGGCGAGTAAATGACAACAGCATTTGCATTGTGAGCAAAAATAAGGCATTGCGCATTTAAAATGGGGAAAAACTATAATTGATAACTGTGATGTCACAAAATTCCCATCACTGGCACATCCCATTTTCTAATGAACTATATGATATCATCGCTGATGATGTGCATAGATTTTTGGCTTTTACAGTCATTGGTAATTACAAAACAGATGGAAAGAGGGAAAACAAAACAATTACATAATGCAGAAATACCACCCCTTTTCTAAAATGGATGAGCAATTCTTATGTTTGTCAGTTTAGGGGAAATAACACCATGTTTACAATATACAGTAGGATCCAAAAGTCTGAGACCACTTTTGAAAATGCTTCTACATCAGTAGAATTTGTGTTTTATATTCTTAATTAAAAAAAATTAAATTAAATTAAATTAAAAATAATGTACTTGGGAGTCAGTAAGATTTTATTTTGTTTTATTTTAAATTATTTTATTTTATTTCACATTTTTTTATTTTTAATAAATTATTTGTATTCAGCAATACAGATTTGGCTTTTACAACTTTACAAAAAAAATCTAACAAATACTGTTCATTACAAAATCATGGTTTTCAAAAGATATTAAGCAGCACATCTGTTGTCAATGTTGATATTTCTTAAGCATCAAATCAGCATATTTTAATGATTTCTGAAGGATCATGTCGCACTGAAAACTGCAGTAATGATGCTGAAAACCCACCTTTGCATCACAGTAAGAAATGACATTAAAATACCAGTCTTAAGTAGCACAGGTATATTTGTAGCAATATCCAAAAATATATTGTAAGGGTCAAAATGATCAATTTTCCTTTTATGCCTAAATTCATTAGGATATTAAGTAAAGATCATGTTCCATGAAGATACTTTGTAAATTTCCTACCGTAAATATATCAAAACTTAATTTTTGATTGGAAATGTGCATTGGTAACAACTTCATTTGGACTACTTTAAAGGTGATTTTCTAAATATTATGATTTTGTTTGAACCCTCAGATTCCAGATTTTCAAATAGCTCTATCTCAGCCAAATGTTGTCCTATCCTAAGCTTATTTATTCAGCTTTTAGATGATGTATAAATCGCAATTTAAAAAAATTGACCTTTATGACTGGTTTTGTGCTCCAGGGTCACAATTATATAAAGTTTTCCTACCCCAAACAATAATACTGTGTATTTTTTTAATCCCAGATGTTGAAATGTGACCTCAGACGTTAAGATGCCACTGTACATTGTGGAAAACTATAAATATACTTAATTACATACATTACAAGATATAAATCTGGACATTTGCACTCTTTTATTTGAATACAGAATGCATTGGATTAAACCAAATGAGACGTTTTCCCCGTATACAAACACCAAATCAACATCTCATCGCTCTGTCTTCACCTTCCTCGTTCGGTATCCATTAGGTTAGCGATATTCTTGGCCTTATCACATTATAGTGACTGTGCTACTATATCAGCTACTCGTCACGAGGCTTTCAAAATATTGAGCGGCCGTAACACGAGACGACTTGCAGCATGCAGGACGTGCGGTTTGCAAAGTCTGGCTATGATAATATAACACCGACACGCACACGCCAGTATTAACACTGATATCTGGGGGTGAAAAGGCACTGTAACAAAACGAATATCAAGTATATAAAGGTCTACTGTACGTTTCGAAAAACTGCTATGTGAAAAGCTGCAGCAACAGAGAAACGATCTTGGCAAAGTCAGACTCGTAAATACAGTTTTGGCACATGAAAGAGCGTGTTTACACAGTACAGTACAGCCATAAATACTTTTTTTGTCAAATAAATAACAGTCTTAAAAATACTAACCACCTACAACACTGGATTAGTACATCTGCTGACGGAGCTGAAGGCCTTACGGTCGGTTATTTCATTATTGAAGCCGGCGTGGTCCGAAATGCAACGCAATACTGTATTTGTTAAGACTATTCATGTTGGTTTTCTCTCCCTTGTAACAGTCGTATCAAATAGGGAGCAACCAACAAAGTATGCTTAGAAAAATGATCACTTTTGTTTTACGGTATTACATTCTTTATGAGATATTAAAGAGATAGTCCATCCAAAAATGTAAAATTCTGTCATGAATTACTAACTCTCATGTTGTTCCAAACCTGTATGACTTTCTTTTTGAAGCATGTTGTTAACTAAACAGTTTCCATTGACTTCCATTGTAATGGGAAACCAAAACTCTTTCAACATTCTTCTATGCCAACAAAATATCCTCTTTTAAGTTCTACAGAAGGATAAAACGAAAGTAATACTGGTTTCAAATTACATGAGAGTGAGTAATTCATGACAGATTTTTTATTTTTAGGTGAAGTTTCCCTTTAAGCACCAGTAAATATAAGCTGGTAAAAACAAGGCAAATAGTTAAAAGACGGAAACATGTTTAAAAATGAAGGCAAGTTCAAACGCAGCAACAAAGAGAGTTAATAAATGACCCGGGATCAGACATTCTTGGAAAAAAAAAAAGCAAAAAAAAAAAAAACAAGGAAACGCCTTTCACTGGCGTTCAATGCTTTCTTCTGAATACGTGACTGGACTTGTTTCAGATGACCTCAACAATCACGTATTTTTCTCAAATTCACAACTCTTTAAAAAGCATTCCGAGATGGTTAAAAGACCATCAGATGCTCTTGGTCCTCTGATTTGGATCATTTCTTTCTATTAACCTATTTCAGATCCCTGCAGCTGTAGCTCCTTCCGGCTCTTCTCTGGAACTCGTCTCGTGGGTCAAAACTCGCCGTGGATCCTTAAGGAACACCAGAAGAACTGTGATGTTATCACTGGATCCAGCAGCTTTAGCATGGGCCACCAGGGTCTGGGCCACGTCGTCCCCCGAGCCTCCGGTCTCCCTCAGAGCCTCCAGGACCAGCTCCGGGACGTCCCCGGGCCGAACCACGTCAAAGAAGCCATCGCAAGCAAGCAGAATGTAATCTTCATGCCCGTCCAGCTGGATTGAGGAGCAGTCAGCTTCGTTAGAGACGTACGGCTTCTGATCAAAGTCACCTATTGAGGGATAGAAAAAAATTATATAAAATGTATTTCACTAACTTGCACTTAAAAAGCAGCTTTTTTTTGGACAACTTTAAAGGCTTTTTTCTCAATATATATATATATATATATTTTTTTTTTTTTGCACCTTCAGATTCCTGATTTTCAAATAGTTGTATCTCGGCAAATGTTGTCCTATTCTAACAAACCATACATCAATGAAAAGCTTATTTATTCATGACTCTCATGACTGGTTTTGTGGTCTAACGTCACATACGTTTTTTTCTTTGAAATGAGCATTTTTATCAGACTCCTATGAAAATAACATTGGACATTTTTTAAAAATAAGGCATTTAATAACTGACTAACAACCTTTCCTTTGCTATTAAAGTGAAATTACTAAATCTAAATATAGGAGCCTTACAAAAATCCTCATTTAAGAGTTTAAACTATCAGAGGAAAAAAATAAAAAATAAAAAATCAGACAGACAGTGGTTTTTGCATCTGAAGACTTCAAATATGGGTATCCATGGGTAAATATAAAATCTGTATTACCCATTAAATTAACTGTTTTGATTTATTCATTTACGTAATAATGAATTAATAATTAATAAATTAATACTTTTATTCAACAATGAATTAAATTGATCAAAAAGTGAGAGTAAAGGACATTTATACTGTTAAAAAATATTTCTTATTTCATATAAATGCTCTTTTATTCAAACTTTTTAAACTAAGACGTTTCCACAAAAAATATTAAGTAACACAAATGTTTTCAACATTGATTATATTAAGAACTGTTGGATTTGCTGGAATGTATGGATTTATGGAAATTTATATGTTTATACGCAATTGAGGCGAATATAGCGCTTTCACGCCACCCAATTTGCGTCGCCCGGTGCGAATTCGCATCTGTTCACATCTTTGCATTGACTTTGTTTGTAATACAGTCATGCAAATAATTAATTTCAAGCTGTTGATGCACATACACCCTTACATATATGTGAAAAAAACAGGGCTGTCAGTCGATTAAAATTTGTAATCTAATTAATTGCACGATGTTTCAATGAATTAATCTAATTAATCACATAAATTTGAGTGTGAAAATACCCACAAAAGATTATTTTAAGCTATTTTTGTGTTAAATGAGAAAGTATCAAGTAGACATTACAAATTGTAGCTTTAGAAAGAAACATTTTATTTGATTCAACAAAATTTATTACGCATAAACATTTAGGCTGCAACGACCTAATGTAAACTATGGAACATAAAAGAAGATAATTTGAGAAACATCTCAGTATTTTTTGTTCATATTAGCCAAACAGCTTTGTTACCAACAGTCTTCAAAATACTTTCTTTTATGTTCCACAAAAGAAAGGTTTGAAACGACATGAGGGTGAGTAAATGATAACAGGATTTACATTTTTTGGGTGAACTATGCCTTTATTATTTTTATTTTTATTACTGTTGTTATTATTTTTTTAATGAAATGATACTTTAAATAAGAAACTATGTCTGCCAGCAGGTGGCGATGAATGTCTTTATGAGTCATTCATTCATTTATTCGATTCGTTCAAACGCCTGATTAATACAGGAATGAAGTAAATGGCTCTCTTTTTGAATGGGCATTTGAATCATTGATTCACTGGATTCGTTCAAAACGCTGATTCATTCAGAAACTAAACACCGCTGTGTTGCTCTGAGAAGCGCAACAATTCTGCTATGGCTTTAATATGTTCTCTGCAAAATTGAGCAAAATCACATAATATTGTGTTTAAAATATAACAATATCAACTTCTTATTTACTGAACTGTTGTATAAAATCAAATTTAAGCTCGTGATCGGACAAAATCAGACCTTGTGTCATATTGCTCTTGCTGCCCGTGTCACGTCGTGTGATACGTGATATACAGTCCTGTCCACTAATATTGGCACCCTTGGTAAATATGAGCAAAGACGGCTATGAAAATCAATCTGCTTTGTTTATCTTTTTGATCTTACATTCAAAAAATTCACAAAATGCTAACCTTTCATTGAAGTAAAACAATTAAAAGTGGGTGGAAACTTAGGTTATGAAATAAATGTTTTTCTCCAATGCATGGTGGGCACAATTATCGACACCCTTAGAAATTATAATGAGTGAAATATCTCTGAAGTATATTCACATTTATATTTGCATTTATTTAGCACACTAGAATGACTAGGAGTATGATATTGTCCAGCCAGGACTTCCTGTTTCACAGGATTATAAATATGAGGAGCACAAAGGCCAAATTCCCTTAATCATCCATCACAAGGAATAAAACCAAATAATATAGTTCTGATGTGCAGAACAAGACTGTTCAGCTTCACAAAAGAAAAGAGCTAAATCATTAAAAATCCCAATCTGCCCACAAATCTGCCTGGAAAAGGATGTGTGTCTATATCGTCCTAATGCATGGTGAGGAGGAGAGTTTAAGTGTCCAAAGACTCTCCAAGGATCACAGCAGGAGAATTGCAGAGATTAGTTAAGTCTTGGGGCCAAAAGACTAAAAAAGAAAAAAAAAAAATTCAAACAGCCCCTACATCACCACATGTTGTTCAGGAGGGTTTAAAGAAAAGCATATTCAGTTGTCAGACACAACTTGAACTTCAAATGGGACTGGCTTCTGTGGTCAGATGAAACTAAAAAAAGAGCTTTTGCCCACTGTTAAATATACTGCTGGATCTTTAATGTCGTGGACTTATTTTCCTGCCAGAGGTCCTGGACGTCTTGTTCAGAAACATGGCATCATGGATTCTAGCAAATACCAACAGATAAAAAATCTAAATCTGACTGCATCTGTTAGAAGTTCTATAATGAGCTGAGGTTGGATCTTCCATCAAAACAATGATCCAAATCAAACATCAAAATCAACACAAAAATGTGTCATTGAGCATAAAATGAAGCTTCTGCCATGGCCGTCCCAGTTGCCTGACCTGAACCCTATAGAAAATGCGTGAGGTGATCTGAAGAGAAGCAGCAGCAGCAGCATGGAGCTGGGAAACTGAAGGATCTGAAGAGTTTCTGTATGAAGGAACAGTCTCTGATTTCTTGTCAGGTGTTCCCAAAACTCATTAGACATTGTTGAAGAAAACTCAGAGCTGTTATTTTAAATAAAGGACATTGCAATAACTGGGTGCCAATAATTGTGGTCAGCATGAACTAGAGAAAAACATTTATTTCATAATGAGATTTTCCCCCTGCTTTCCATTGTTTTACTTCAATGATAGGTTAGAATTTTGTGAATTTTTTGAATAAAAGATTAAAAGGATAAACAATGCAGATTTATTTTCACAGCCACCTTTGCTCATATTTACCAAGGGTGCCAATATTAGTGGAGGGCACTGTATATAAATATGACACAAAACACATACAGGGGCATTTTTTGCACCAATATCTTAAATTTTAGGGCATAACTGCATTTATGGAGTTGTTGCCTTGCATCATATTTGTCAACAGTCAACTATATGAAATATAAGATGACGTACAGGTCTGGGGGCGGGGCTAGCACGTTAACTGCGTTAAAATATTTTAATCGTGTTATTTTTTCGTAACCAATTAATTAAGTAAACACGTTAAACTGACAGCCCTAGAAAAAAAATACATAAATAAGGATATATTTCTCACTACATCTACAAGTAAGTTGTTATATGCACCAATATAGACTATAAAATAAATATTAAAGATTTTCACTATACAGTATATCCTGATATTTATGGGTTTGCTCTGAATGACTTAAGTTTTATGTTGTTTGCACCAATATATGGACCTTGGGCATGTCAGTTGCGTTGCTGTCTATGCAGGGTCAGACAAATGTCGGAATTCTTTGAAAATATCTTAATTTGTGTTCTGAAGATGAACAAAGGTCTTGCGGGTTTGGAACGACTTAAGGGTGAGTAATTAAAGACAGAATTTCATTTTTGGGTGAACTATTCCTTAAAGGATGCAAGTGATTCTCACCTATTGCTCTGGAAACGGCGTAGGTACCATTCACCCGCCAACAACCCATGAAAGCGATGCATCCACCCAGATCCTCAATTCTTTTCTTCTCATCCTGCACAAAAACACAAGCACCAACCCTCAAGATACAATCTGGGCTTTCACAACAGCAAACCCCTTTAGTTAGCTAAATTCAGAGAATAATACATTTGTTTTGTCTCTCCAGACATACAGACTGTTTGCATGCATTGCATCATTATTACTCTGACTTAAGTATTTATTTTGCAAATGATGGGCAGAAACGCTGATCTTAAGTGAGTCAGCGCCTCTCTCTAAGGGCCGTTCAGATGCTTTTGACATTCAGTGGCTGTAGTAAGTATGCAGCATACACTGCTGATATTGATTCAGCATGTGGTTAGCAGTCGGTTCCTCTGTCTCACATTTCAGCTGCTCGCAGAGAACAGATGAGCATCTGATACGCTCTTGTGGTTCTGTCTCTATTGGTCAGCAGTGGCTTGTAGTGTGTCATACCTCTCTCTCAGGTTTGTGTGGGTCCATTAGGGTCACAGGTTCTCCCTGTCGAACCAGCATAGCTTGAGAGTCGCCCAGCCAGGAGACGGTCAGGCGATCAGGAGTCAGTAAGACCGCCACACCAGTGCTGCCACTGCGCAGACGCTAAACAAGACCAAAAGAAAAAGAAGAATGTTTAGTTTGCCATCCTGTGGTGTGCCACTTAAAGAATTATGATATTCAGTACTGCAATACAGTAATTGTTATGCTATTGTACATTAAAACTGTACTGTAAAAGTTTAAATAAGTGTAAATCTTTTAAATCAGCACTACTACCATTTACAAAAAGTAGGGCTGATTAATTTAAATCTTATTACGATCTGTCAAATAATTTAGCAAACAAATCAATTACATTTTTTTTGTGCTATTATACTTAAAATTAACTACACTGAATTAAATAATGCACTTAAAATATTTTATTTTTTTTTAATTATAAAACATTTAAATAAAAATAAATTCACATTATAATATATCTGTAATATAATGTAATAATTTCACAGAATCTTATATTTTTATATTACAAAATAGTATAATAAAATGAAATAATAAATAATTTATATTTTAACCAATAAATAAATAAATACATAAATAAATAAAATAATAAATAATTTACATTTTAACAAAATAGTTTGACAAGGCGGCTTAACTGTAATATATATACACTACCGTTCAAAAGTTTGGGGTCAGTAAGACTTGTAATAGTCTTTAAAGTAGTCTCTTATGCTCATCAAGGCTGCATTTATTTGATTAAAAATATAGAAAAAAAAAAACAGTAATATTGCAAAATGTTTTTACAATATAAAATAATGTTTTTTATTTTAACATACTTTAAAATTAGAATTTATTCCTGTGATGAAAAGCTGAATTTTTATCAGCTGTTATTCCAGTCTTAAGTGTCACATGATCCTTCAGAAATCATTCTAATATGTGGATTTATTATTAGAATGATCAATGTTGGACAATATCAACAGTTGTGCTGCCAAATATTTTTTGGAACCTGTAATTTTTTTTTTTCAGGATTCTTTCATGAATAACAAGTTTAAAAAGTACAGTGTTTATTCAAAATATAAATATTTTATAACAATGTAAATTATTTATTATTAACTTTTAATAAACTTTTAATTATTAACTTAATACATCCTTGGTGAATAAAAGTATAAATTTCTTAAAAAAAAAACAACAATAAAAATATACTGACCCCAAACTTTTGAACGGTAGTGTATATACACCAATTTATATCTAAAACTTATATATGTTACATATAATTTATATATGTAAATGTATAATGTATTTCTATTACCCATTAAATTTAAGTAATAAATAATTAATAATAAATTAATTAATACTTTTATTCAACAATGATGAATTAAATTGATTTGGATTTGCCCTGAATGACTTATATGACTTATAATGACTTAATACTGTCAAATACATAACATCAAATATTTAGTACATAAATCACTTTTTGTATTGTGCTATTATGTTTAAAAATAATAGCACTAATTAAAATGATGAATTTAATAAAATTTAATAAAATACTTTAGCAGAATTTTATTTTTTTATATTACAAAATAGTAAAATAATAAATAATTTACATATATCATATTTTAACAAGGAAGCTTAATTATATTACCCATTAAATTAATACTTTTAATTTGTTAATAAACTGTTTTCAAGATTGATTATAATCAAGATTGATAAATCTATATTTTCTGACATATTATGACTTAAGATTTGTTTTATAACTTAAAAAAAAAAAGATTAAGAATGTTACATATATGTGAAATTAAATAAATTAAATATCTCATTTCTCATCAAATAATACTGTCAAATACATAATTTCAAATAATTTAGTACATAAATCACTAGTTTATTGTGCTACTATATTCAAAATTAACTTAAACTTAATGGACCAAAAAATGAATTTACTTATTTATATTTTAAATACTATACTGCCCTACTAAAATATTTCTTTTACCAATTAATGGCATTCATTCAACTTGAATTCTGTATAATTTAACTATTTAAATGTTTAAAAGTATTTTTTTTTAAGTCATTACTACTTTTATTGGGTTGTATTAACTGATCCATTGCAACTGTCAGGTGCATGTCGATTATTGTCAGTAAAATGAATTCTTGTTTACGTGCACTGACCGTGCCAGTGAAACAGAAAGTGCTTACTCATATCCGTACCTGTGGAGGCAGACAGAGACGTGCAACAAGCCTGCACAGTTTTCTTACCATGTATTTAACCACAGGGGGAACATGGACTATATTTATCTGTATTTATTACAGCGTAGGAACATTCAATACACATAACGGTTGCATCTCAAGAAGTGGGAGAGGTGTGAAAAGATTTCTTTCCATCGTGAATTTCCACAAAATGCACCGGCTTGACAAACAAGGGGAAAGATTACAGAACTGCTGAAACTGATTGAGCACGGTGTTTCAGAAGCAGATGCACCAATTAAAAAAAAAAAAAAAAAAACTGTTTAAAGGAAAACAAATGCACACTTTGAGGAAAATCAATATCAACGTCAGCTTGCTGTTTTTGATGCATTTTTTTTTTTGATAGTGCATGTTTAAAAGTTGTTGTTTTGTTTGTGTTGCACAAGTCTGAGATCACACAGAAAAACTGCAATTTCCTTGGAAATAGGTTTTATGAAAATAATAAAAATCTTAAAAATATGAACATTTTAATTTTTACATTTAATTAAGGATTCAAATTGATATGCTGATAATAATTTGTAATGATAAAAATATTAAATTAAAATTTAAAAATGCATGCATTTACACTAGTGCTCTCAGATTTTGGTGGTTGTTCTTACCTCTCTCTTGGCTTTAATCTTGAACATGTCATCTGTTTGTGTGAAGGTGCTTTTGAAGGCTGTGGCCGCATTGCTTTTTAGCGCCTCCTGCTGGCTCAGTACAATATGCAGGTGAGTGGCAGCGTATGTGGCAGCGTCCACCCCTCCATGTCCATCAAACACAGCGTAATACTCTCGATCCACACCATCCTGTAGAAAACAAACAAATCAGATTCATTCCTCAGAGCCAAATATTCTAAAACATCCATGCAGAAAAGACACTGAACATACAGCATTTTGAATATTATATAATGAGGAAGTATGCACATGTAGGGATGCAGTTGGTTAAATATCTACAAACAATGCAAGACTTGAGGTCTCAAGGCTTGAGGCTCACCTGCAGTCCCAGAAGCTGGTTAAACTCTTTCAGGATTATGTGACGATCCTCCATCTTCCTGCGAGTGTTTCGAATGGCGTGAACCGAGCAGCTGTGTGTCCGTGATGCAGAAGATCCGGGACTGGGCAGCTGTTTCTGCCAGGCCAAACACACCTCTCTCAATTTATTAATAAAGAGGCGCTGCAATGGCTCAGACTGCAACACTGTAGAGTCACACAGACACACACATTCATCATAATGCTATAGTGTTTGAATAGAGGTTCAGCAAATCCATACATTTAGACTGAAATAATGTAAAAAGTTAAATGGCACAAGCATGAACTGCTCATTTTTCCCAGGAGAGAGTAGTTGTCAAACATAATATAAAATCTGTAAAAACTTCCATGTATTACTTTTGTTTGAACACTAGAGGGCAGTGATGAAACTCAGATCATTAAAGGATTAGTTCACTTCCAGAATAAAAATGTCCTGATAATTTACTCACCCCCGTCTTTATTACTTCAGTCACAAAGAAATTATGTTTTTTTGAGGTAAACATTCCAGGATTTTTGAGAAGGGTCTGGCTGCAGACATGCACTTGCACTCTCAGACGCCTTCCGGAAGTGATTTTGCAGTCTATTTTATTTATTTATTTATTTATTTTAACGAATCTCTCAACATTTTAAAACAATAGCCAGGTGGTGAAAAAAAGAAAAAAGAAACTAAATCACAATGTCACTCGCAATCATCACTTTCACTCTCTGCTACCTGCAACGTCACTTGCAATCCACACAAATCGAGCTTGTTGCCAATGGAGACAAGACGCTGTGGTGGTTAAACGATTAAAACGAATTTAACAGCATAACGTACAGGGTCGTGCATATCATCTGTAGGAGATAAAAACAAGACCTGCAAATCCGTGGCCACAAAACAGCTGAATATGAACGCAATGCGCGAAGTCTCTCGTTAAGCGTTTCCCTCCATAGAAAACCATAAACACTTGATATGGCTTAATGTATTAAGATACAATAAGTGCCATTAAAAATCTAATTTGATATATAGTTTATTAATTTAATGTACTTCAAGGCAAGCATATGACCATGAATACAATGCGCAAACTCACTTTAATAACTACTTGCCCAACAAACGCTTAATGTGGCAAAACGGGCTAAGATGATAAAGACCAAATTCAGTATACAGCAGATTTGAATGCGCAATAAGAAATGCATTATGACATTAAAAGGACCAACTCCGTATTGGCAAGCAGAGAGCCCAGAACGCAATGCGTTAAATAGAAGTTTTCCTCCCGAAGAAAATCAATAATAAAACACATAAAACGCTAATAAACACGGCGTTGCATTTATTCTGGGCTCACCTGCTTGTCTGTAGCTGTTTTAATAATGAAGAGGAGCCGTTGGCTCACGTTGAAGTCCACTATATGGACAAAATGTCCTGGCATGTTTTCCTCAAAAATAGTAAATTATCAGGATTTTTTTATTCTGGAAATAAGCTAATCCTTTAAATTGCCATTGCAAATTGTTTATGTTTATTCATTAACACTGATACCTATTGTCAGCAAATTAGTCACATATTTAGATTTGGTGAAGCAATTTTGGAGGGAATTTTAAAATTATTTTTCTGTCTTGTTTTCTAAAAGTAATTTTATGTCAAGAAAACGAAAGAAAAAAAAAACAAGACGGAAAAATAATGCAAGGCCTCTGCTGAATTTGCAATACAGTTTGGTACAAATTTTATGGAATATATCTGTGTGTGTGTGTGTGAATATTACCTTTATCAACTATATAATCCTATTATATATATATATAGGATATTTTTCAAAGATTAAATTATAATACATACATCTCAGTATGTATTATATAAATTAAAATGTTTAAAAATGTACATTTCTGATTTTTTTACATTACTGTATTTTGTGTATATATATATATATATACTTTGATTATTATTTTTTCAACTTACTAACTTATTTTTTAAAGGGGTCAATTTAAATAACCCTAAGAAAAGAACAAGAACCAAATCAAGTGTATCACTCACAAACAACTTCCTGTTCAATTTCCGGTTGCTGTTCAGGATCTTGGGGGCAGTAGTGAGGTGAAAGGTCATCTTTGAGCAGTTCAGTGACAGCAGCATTGCACATGGCTGCACCCAGCCAAGACGGGGCATTTCTTTAAAACAAATAAAAAAACAAATAAATTAGATTAAAAAAACATTTCACAAATGTCAAGTAAACCTACACTATCATTCAAAAGTTTTATATATATTTGATCAAAAATACAGCACAAACCATAATAATATGGTAAAATGTTATCACAATTTAAAATTACTGTTTTTTATTTAAACAAATTTAAAATGTAATTTATTCCTGTGATGCAAAGCTGAATTTTCAGCATCATTACTCCAGTCTTTAGTGTCACATGATCCTTCAGAAATCATTCTAATATGCTGACTGGAAGAAACATTTCTGATTTTAAAAATTCTTTTGTAACATTCCAAATGTTTTACTGTCACTTTTGATCAATTTAAGGCATCTTTGCTAAATAAAAGTAGTGATTTCTTTTAACTGACCTCAAACTTTTGAACAGTAGTCTACACAGAGCCTGTACAGAATGTGTTGACTAGAAGCATAAATTAATTTACTCTGATCTGATTTTTCTCTAAATCCTACTCGTGCGTTCTCACAAGCCGTGGAGTAAAAACACATCTTGCACTAGTGAATTTGTTCTGTTTTTAGATTCGATTTAGCACTTTGCCTGCTGGAGCAACAAGTGGCAAATGGCCCGACCACCCACTCATAACAACACGTCTATTTAAAAGAAGCAGCATTTGGTTGCATGAGATGTTATCTAATGACATAACAGCAAAATGTCGGAAAACACTCCCTTTTGTCGTACTTGACAAGAGTTGCGGTAACGTCATGCACATCTGACCTACATCAAGACACGAAAAGGGTTAAACCTGACAAATCTGCACTGTGCACACATCTCCAATCCAACAAAGAGGAAATGAAGTCTAAATGTCAGGAAGTGGGTATAACAATAGTGATTCCACAGACAGGAAGTCTGCCCTGAGAAATGCGTCAGGGGAGAGAGAGAAAAGGATACAGAAAGAGATAAAACAAAAACGCCATTGTAAATTTAAACTTTAAAACTTCTGCACCAACGCTTTCATTTAACGCTTGGATTGTCTCTGATAGTACACTGGGAAAAAAGCACCAAATCTCTTAATCAGCTCATGCACAGTGAAACGTGCTGACCTGCTGCAAATACTGTTAGGAAAACAGATCATGCCAGACAGAGAGCGAGAAACCAAATGGGGGAGAGAGACAGGAATGATAGGAATGAGAGAACGCTCCTCCTCTGGCAGAAGAGGACAGGTGTGTCACAACATTGTGGGCCTTTTTTTTTTAAAACCCTGTACGTGTTTTCAGTAAATGTAAAAAGTAAACAGACATGCAAACACAAATATTAAAGCTATATCTAGAGATTAGATCCAACAGGAAACATAAACACAAATCATCCCCTCTCCTGCAAAAAACCGAGATCAGGGGCTTTCAAACTGGCAACCAGGAACCCACAAGGGAGTCCATAGAAAAGTTTAGAAGAAAACAGTGTA
This sequence comes from Cirrhinus mrigala, assembly GCA_036247105.1. Taxonomy (NCBI): domain Eukaryota; kingdom Metazoa; phylum Chordata; class Actinopteri; order Cypriniformes; family Cyprinidae; genus Cirrhinus; species Cirrhinus mrigala. The sequence goes on along the minus strand of CM070011.1, from coordinate 39,759,045 downwards.
GAAATGTAAAAACAAATAAATAATATAAAACATAAGACCTAACTAAATAAATTAACTGAGTAAAATAATTGTAAAAAATGTGTGCACCCCCAGAGACCCCACAAGGTTAAATAAACAATAAAACATTATATCTAAGTAAATAAAAAAAAAAAAAACCTGGGAGTCAGATGGGAGTGCAGAGGGTCAGTGAGGGAAAAAAAAAAATCTGAGAATCTTGTTTTAAAATAAGAATAATAATAAATAAATAAAAATCTAACTACATAAACATATTTATTAAAGTATTTCTTAAATTATTAAAACTAATTTTATAAAATTGTTCAATTTAAAAAAAGGCAACATAATAAAAAAAATGTAATACATTTTACATAACAGTACAGCAGTGAATAGAAATATGAAATATTTAAATAATGATAAAAATAAATAAAATATGATTTAAGAAGAAAAAAATACCAAAAAATAAATTAGGAGTCGAGCCGGAAGGGAGAGCTGAGGGTCAGTGTAAAAAAAAAAAAAAAAAAACAGTGCGTGAAAAAAATGAATGAAAGAAAAAAAAAAAAAAAAAAAAAAACTAACTAAATAAATAAAGATATTTATGAAAATATTTCTTAAATTAATAACAGTACAGCAGTGAATAGAAAAAAATAATAATGCAACAGACACTTTTTTCTAAATATTATTTTATACACATTTATAATATTAATTTTTCACAGTATAAACTACTTCTTTATATGTGAACATATATAGCGTTTTTTTTTTATAAATAACATAAGTAAACTATTTAAATAATGAATAAAAATAAATAAAATATGATTTAAAGAAAAAAAAAAAAAAAAAGAACCCCTGGGAGCCGGAAGGGAGTGCTGAGGGTCAGTGGAAAAATCAGAGGAAAAACAGCGTGTTTAAAAAAAAAAAAAAAAAAAAAAAAAAATATATATATATATATATATATATATATTTTTTTTTTTTTTTTTTTTTTTTTTTTTAAAGTACAAACAATATATAAATAATAATTTAAAAAATCTAACAAATACATACATATTTCTTAAAATATTTCTTAAATTATTAAAACAATTAAAAAAAATCATTAAATAAAAAAAGTCAAAATAATAAAAAAAAAATGTAATACATTTTACATAACAGTACAGCAGTAAACAGAAAAAATAATGTAACAATAGACACTTTTTTCTAAATATAGAAAAATTAGTTTTTCTAAATATTAGTTTTTCACAGTATAAACTACATCTTTATAAATGAACATATATAGCTGTCTTTTCTTAATAAAATATTTAAATAAGTAAACTATTTAAATAATGATAAAAATAAATAAAATGTTTTTAAGAAAAAAAAATTACAAAAAACTAAAAGTACCCCCGGGCGCCGGAACGGAGTGCTGAGGGTCAGTGAAAAATCTGAGAAAAACAGTGTGTTTATAGAAAAAAAAAAAGAAACATTTTTTAAATATTTTTTAAAAATCTAACTAAATACATAAACATATTTATTTAAAAAAATTTTAAATTATTAAAACTTTTTTTTAAAATCATTAAATTAAAATAGTCTAAATAATAAAAAAAAATAATAAATAATACATAACAGTACAGCAGTGAATAGAAAAATAATACTGTAACAACAGTTTCTTAATATTATTTTTTTTACACATTTATAATATTCATTTTTCACAGCATAAATTATATCTTTAGATATGAAAATATGTAGCTATCTTTTAAATTATAGAACAGGGGTCCCTCACTCGAGGGCGGTCATATCTGGGGGTCCGTGGCACCTGAAAGATTGAAACCCTTGACCTACATAATATGCAAACAACAAACCTGGCTGAGAGCAGACGGAGGCCAAGATCCAGACTCTCTCCCTTCACCTCCTGCATAGTGACTTTGCGGCTAAGTGGGCTGACGGGAAGCAGGTCCTCCGTGCCGAGCGGGTTTGGAAACTCCTCCAGAAACCTCTCGAGAAACTTCCCAGCGCTGTCTTGCTCCATGCAACTCATTCTGAGTGTGGACTGGTAACCTCTAACTAAGCAGGAAGTCAGGGATGCCCAGAGTATTCTTGGATGCAAACTTCAGAATCTACACAAAAAGAACAAAAAAAAAAAAAACATGAATAAATAAATAAAATAATAAACACAGCCACCAGTGTTGTAAATGTAATTTGCCTCTATTAGTTTAAAGCAAATATGTTACTATGTTTAGGTTCATAAAATAATCCATGCAAAACAGAATGTGAGAGTGCTGGCCAATCAGAACACTAGGAGGCGGCCCTCTGTCAACATCAGCCAATAACGTGCGTTTGGGGCGGGGCTACCTGTTTGTCCGAACTATAAAAGACGATTTATTATTATTTTATTTTTTTAAGTTTACGCTTAATGATTATTTAAATGTAACGGAAGAAACCATATGCGTTGTAATACCACATTTTATATGTAAAAATGTGACAGGTCACATACTTTTCCGCTTTTTAGATTGCAAACTACAAATAGTAAACATTCTTATACTTTATCTAATATACAGAGTACACCAAACCTTCTCTACACATACACAAACGTTTTCGCAAATTTCACAACAGATTACAAACCCAGCAAAACTTAACTTCTTTTTAACCGCAATGTATTGCATACAGGAAATTTGGGTTTAATGCATAACTGCAAGGATTCATGGTGTAACTTCAGCATGACACCTTACTAGAAAGTGCACGTACTGTCGCCATTTGAAAGCAGCACAACCGGGCCTTGAACTACAAGTAGCAACTCATTAATCTAATTAACAACATCAAAGAGAACATATTCGTGCGTAAACGTGCAGTTTATACCTTTGCGGATGGTTGGCTTTGCTTTATGCGCCGACACTCCCTTTTTCCTGATGAGTGCGGCTTGAAGTGCTCGTGTATGAACGCACGCCCTTTCAGTCACTACACAACAAAAGCCAATCCGTCTGCGGAAGTCGCTGTGACAGACAGGAAGTACAAACACAGCGATGTGCAAGCGATAAGGATGAACGTCTGAGGCGCGGAATAGACTTGTCAGAACGGGATGAAGGCAATCCGTTTGGTTGTCACATTGTTTTGGCTGTGTGGGAGGCGACAGAACGATCTTATGAATATTAATGCATTCCTTTTGACGTGCTAACCAACGAGCGTCCACCTATTCACGTAACTTAATTAATATTCAAAAGCAATATTAAATAAATAATAATAATAAATAATAATAAAAAAGTTCTAAATACTAAATACATACATAAATTGATTAAAATATTTTTCGTATTAAAATAACTTTAAAAATTATTAAATGAAAAAATAAATAATACATAAAAGTACAGTAGTCAGTAGAAAAAATAATATTGTAACAATAGACACTAATATTTTTTCTAAATATTATTTCATACACATAATATTATAATAAAAAATAATGAAAATAATAATAAAAAGCTAAAAAATAAAATAAAATAAAAGAACCCCTGGGGGCCAGAAGGGAGTGGCTGAGGGTCTGTGGAAAAGATTAGTGAAAAAAAAAGAAAAAAAAGAAAGAAAGAAAAAGGAAATATAATAACATACAAATATTGATTAAAATATTTTTAGTATTAAAATAACTTTTTTAAAATCATTAAAAATGTAAAATAATAAAATAAAATAAATAATACATAACAGTAGTCAATAGAAAAAAAAATTATACACATAATATTATAATAAAAAATACTAAAAATCATAATAAAAAAAATAATAAAAAAAAACTAACCCACAGGGGCCAGAAGGGAGTGCTAGAGGGTCTGTGGAAAAGATTAGAGAGAGAAAAAAAACTAAACAAAATGAAACAAAGGGAAAATAATAAATACTAACAAAAAAAGCTCTAAATACTAAAGATATCCATATATTGCTTAAAATATTTTTTGGATTAAAATAACTTTTTAAAATCATTAAATAGAAATGTAAATAAAAAACATGTATAACAGAATAGTAGAATTTTTTCTAAATATTTCATACACATATTATAATATTAATTTTTCACAGAATAAATGACATCTTTATATATGAAAATATATAAGAAAAAATATATATTTCTTTATCCGTGCAACCTGAAAAATTGAAAACCTCTGACCTACATGATATGCACATAAACCTGGCTGGGAGCAGACGGAGGCCAAGATCCAGACAAAGCTGAATTTTCAGCACCATTACTCCAGTCTTCAGTGTCACAAGATCCTTCAGAAATCATTTCAATAGAAAACAAACTGTAATGATATTTTAAAATGTTACTGTTTTTACTGTATTTTTGATCTCATAAAATGTAATGTTGGTAAGCATAATAAGCTTGTATGCAATATGCAAATAAGCCATAAAAATACAGACAAATGTACAACACACACTCTGTTACACTAAAACTTTATTGCCATTTTCATCTTTTTAGTTTGCACTTCAAGTCCAATTAAGCTGGCTTTGATATTCTACTGCAAGACAGGTAAACATTCTATACAAAATATGCTGCCAGGGCTGCCATTTTATCTTTAGGCTTTTTAGGATTCCCTCTCCCCATGGGCCTCCTCCCTCGTCCCTTCCCTCTCCCTCTGCGGGCTCCTCCGGCCCGGTGCATGGGATGCCGCATGGTCGCGTGTTTCAGCTCCACCAGATCCTGGAACACAGGGTCGCAAAACACACAGCCGGTGTGCTGCGTTTCACCGTCAGGCAATGGTGAGCGTGTCTTGTTGAAGTCCACTATGACCAGGGAGGCCTCGCAGGAATCGCAGCTGTCCTGGGACACCTGCACTTTATGGGCGTGCTCGAAGAAATGCACCACCACGTTGCATTTGTTGCATGCCATACGCCACTTTGGACCAGAGGTGGGATCGAAGACCAGGACGCCCGTCTCACATTCAACGCACTGACCGATGCCAAGAGAGTTGAGGGAGTGCTGACAGGAAGGGTGTGTGCACTCATTACAGCCCATCCCTGACCAAAACAGAAAGATAAATTACATAATAAGGACTGTTCTTCCAGTAGAAGTTTTAAGAGCATTTTTTTCCTGTTTCAACAAGTGTTAAAAGGTTACATTTGCCAGGATGTCAGAATCCCCCACCCAGTCTTTTTAACTGCACCTCTACAATACATTTATAAAAAGCTACTTTTTCTAGGTATAACATATATTTTATATATTTATTTTATATACACTACTGTTGAAAAGGACATCAAGATGTTTTCATGTTATTACATAAAGACTCCTATGCGCACCAAGGCTGCATTTATTTGATCAGACACTAAAAACAGTAATATTGTGAAATAATACTACAATTTAAAATAAATGCTTTCTATTTGTAGAAATCAGAACTAAAATGTCTCTATTGTCACTTTTGATCAATTTATTATTATTTTTTTTTAGAAATTACTGACTTTAGCATAGAATTTAATAATATTTTTAATTATATAAAATTTAAACATTTAATATTTGATGTAAATTAATAAATACATTTTAACAGCATTCATCAGAAATGCAATTCTGTAAAAACGTGTCTCTACTGTCACTTCTGATCAATTTATATATATAGTTTCTTCATAAAAAGACTGACTTTAGCATATAATTTAATATTTTTAATTATACAAAATGTATACGTTTAATATTTAATGTACGAATAAATATATTTTAACAGCATTCATCAGAAATAAAATCTGTAAAAATGTCTCTTTACTGTCACTTTTGATCAATTTAAAAATATGATTTCTTTTTAAAAATTACTGACTTTAGCATAATTTAATAACATTTTGAATTACATAAAAATGTATACATATAATATTTAATGTAAATTAATAAAATAAATACATTTTAAGAGCATCAGAAATAGAAATCTGATTTCTATAAAAGTATTTTATAGACATTTAATATTTAAATTATATAATATTATATAATATTTTTATATATTCAATTATTTAATATTTATAATATTTTTATAAATTATATACTAGTTGTATACTTTTATATACTTTTTTATTTATTTAATATTTAATTATATTTCATAACAACATTTCTACAGTAGTTGAGAAATTTAACTTAGAAACAGCTTTTTTCCCATTTTCATAAACTTAAAAGTTGGCTTATCCAACCACTACCAAAACAAACAAACAAACAAAAAAAAAGTTATATTTAAATTAAACAGCTTGACAGAATCCTAATTGAAGAATCGCTCCAAAACAAGATTATATGCGAATCAGCGCTTTCTAGTCTCTCCTACCTTTCTTCATGTCTCTGAAGGGAGGGTTGCTGAAGCAGTATGGACACACAGGGTAGCTTTTGCCACGAGACCCCGAAGTCCATAACACCAGCTCAAACTCATCCAGGGGACACTTCAGCTCTTTGTACAGCTTAATGGCTCCATTCTGAGGCAAACTGTAGGTCTCGTCACAGTGAGAGCAGTGCAGACGACTAGGTTTGGCCTGGGAGTGATTAAAAAAAAAAAAAAACAGTTTAGAACAGACAATGGTAAATTTAAACACTGTATTTGACACTACACCATGGTAAACCTGTAAAAGGCCATCTGGGTATCATTTGACTCAGCTTTTTGTAGCAGTAAAATACATTGATTTTGTGTGCTTACTGGAACATAAGATTTAATACTTATGAAAATATATTTTAACAACAATAATAAATATTTAAGAAGTGTTTTTTAGATCCTGCATTTACTGACTTATATATTTCAAGTTAATCTAACTTAATTTCCCACATATTTTACAGTCAAAAATGAAAAAGTAATAGTAAAGTCCTCTATAGAGTGGCTGGACTTCACTAAATACATTTAGCTTGAGAAAATCAGCATTAATCTCACTTACGCAAACGGTGGACATTGAAGTCCATTTAACAGGGACATTAGACCAACAGCCTAGAGTCTAATTTGAATGATGAGGGACATTGATGAATAATTTGTGAGTTATTCCACATTCAGGACATCATTTAGGTAAAATGCTTCCTTGCTGAAGGTCATTTTCTAGTGCACAAGTATAGGCAGAAAGAGCAAGAGAGATATGAGAGTCTGCCTAAAAGCCCAAAGTACATCAGAGCGGATACTCTGGGATGCCCATTCATATAAAATGAGTCATCAAAAACTTCAGCTGCATTACTTGCAAATAATCAGCATAATTTTCTCTTAACCTGATGTCATATTTTTAAAAACTGTACAAAACATTGTGCGTATGGATATGTGCACTACGACAGGACACACAAGGATGCATTAAATGAGACATTTATTGAAGGAGACATGTATGTTACAAAAGATTTCTATTAAAAATGTTCTTTTTGAACTTTCTATTCATCAAAGAATCCTACATATATTACGGTTTGACAAAAATATTAAGCAGCACAACTAACTGTTTTCAACATTGATAATGATAAGAAATGTTTCTTGAGCAAGCATATCAGAATGATTTCTGAAGGGTCATGTGACAGTGAAGACTGGAGTAATGATGCTGAAAATACAGTCTTGCATCACAGGAATAAATCACATTTTAAAATATATTCAAATAGAAAACAGTTATTTTAAATTGTATATTAAATTATTAAATAAAAGAGACTTCTTTCAGAAATTTCTTTCAAAGAAAAAATCTTACCGACCCCAGACTTTTAAAGTTTGCTTTTGGACTGATCATGATGTTTTGAATTCAGAACTTTTCAAAAGATTCAGGAAAATACGATTTCTCATTGCATGACTTTTTTAAAAGTTTTATCTCGTTGGGTAGATGAGGCTACAGCCGTCTCATTTGCAGTGATGTTATAAATATACAGCGTTTATAAATAAATGGCATTGCTAAGGGCGTTAAACTTGTCTCGCGAGATCTCGTGATGATATCGTTGCAAAACATTTTGCAGTGTTTACATTAAAGCTGCACGGTTAATCCTTAAAATTTCGAGATCTCGATTCAAACACTCACGCGATCTTATTCCTGAATGACAACGATTTAGCTATTTAGCTAACAGTCATAGGACTGTTTCAGATTGCGAGTGTCAGTGGAGCGTGAGAGGCACGTTTTGTCGCTGCCCATGTTAATAAATCAGAGGGTCGGGGTAAATGTGAACGCTGAAAGAGCAACACAAACAGTCTTTTTAACCACATTATAATCATATTTTCTGTGTTACAGACATTTAAATAATAGAAGTACTGGGATAAAAGTTTATAGTTTGGGTATAAACACTTATTGTCTACAGTAGCAATCAAAACGAAAGTATCTTAACACTTGTATGTATAGTAACGCTTATCCTCTTCCGCCAGGAGGTGGCGACAACTGCCCGTTTAAAAAAAAAAGTGTGTCATTGAATCATTCATTCAGGAGAGTCTTAATGAAGTGAGAGACTGACTCCTTCATTGAATGTTTTTTTTTTTTTAAATGAATATATGTTTTTAAAAGACTTAAGCAATGAACAGTTTGTCAGAACCACTAGTAAATTACATTATTTTATTTAGTTCTCTAATATTTTTTTTCCAGAATCGTGAGAGAATCATGGTCTCCAATTTATTAAAAACAACTGGGATTCTCAGTTTATCCAGAATCATGAAGCTCTTGTTTAAAGTTGTTTATTACTGCATATAATTCATTAAAATGGAAGTTTAATTTCATAAAGTTCAAAATGCACCTACATTTTTTGGCATTTTGGCTTTTTCAGTTGAATAAAAGACTATTTTCCCTATATATTTCATCATTGAGGATTTCTTAAAGTGCCCCTATTATGCGTTTTCAAATATGTCCTTTCATGCAGTGTGTCATGTAGCTGTATGTGAACATAAACTATCTGCAAAGTTGTGAAGCCGACAGTGCACAATAAATAAAGTTATTGTCTATCAAAAAAAGAGTCGACTCACATTTGTCTAAACGAGTCGTCAGGATATAAAATCTTTTTCTGTTACGGCCACACGTCACGAAGTAACAGATTTGCATAATGTCCGCCCACGTTCTACGTTGCGAACAACTTGCCCGCCCATACATTTCCATGGGGTTTACGTCACATGGAAATTTACACATACATTATACGGAAGACACTGTTTCCTACGCTGTGAGTAAAATTGTTTTATATTCACTTCCAAAAGATGATGAATCTACAAAGATTGTATTTTCTGGCGATCGTTCAAAATACGTAGTTGTGTATGTTATGTTGTGTAACAACCCTGCACATGTCATGCTAACCGGCTAAATCACGCTTCTGTAGTTCTGTTGTTCAGCTGTGGACCCACTGTAGTCTGACAGTTTGTGTTTGATGCAGCTTGACTGTCTGTCTGTCTCATTAGTTTAAGTAAGGATGGCGCACGCAGCGGCTTTCACACCGGAAAGCACTGTGCTATGAAACCCGTTCATTTCAATGCCTTCCGCCCTATGAGGACGGCTTGTTTTGGTCTCGACCAAAGCGGACGCGCCGCCGACAAAGTTCAAATGAGTTGTTCAAATGATCTTTTGTCGCTGTCCTCTGAAGGGCTGCACTGAACCCAGCGGCCAGTGCAGCGCTTTCCGCGTTCGGTGTGAAAGCCTCTTAATGCATTATACAATGTTGAAGTTTACAACATAGAGGTGTGCCCGGTTCGGTTATAAAAGCAAATTGCGAGCACTTTCCACGGTAGACCGTGCTAACTTGTCGATCAGCCACTTCAGCCGTTTCATCATCAGACTCTGGCTGGAATTGTTATGGCAAAATCGATGCCATCTTTTCATGTATTGACAAGTATCCAGGGCTGTCAGTCAGTTATGGCAATGGGCGTTTCGTTCTCTGACATGCTGCACGCGGTAGACCAATCATAAAGGACTGCGCCATCTGACCAATCACAGCAGTGAGGGCTCACGGAAAGGAGGGGTTTAGAGAAACTGATTCTTCGAACTGCTTCGCACGAGTCGTTTAGGAATCATTTAGAAATGGGGCAAATTTAAATCTATTTTTGGAGAAAACTGAAGTGTTTTTTTTACCTTGCATACATGTAAACCTGTTTTAGGAGTCTCATGAAACAATATTAGCAACCTTTAAAATGGCATAATAGGGGCACTTTAAGAAAAGTTTAAAAATCTTGTCTCGTCTCATTCTTGTGAACCCAGTCTCGTGTCGTCTTGAGAGATATGTGTCGAGTCACACCCCTAATAATTTATTAAAATATTATGATTTTATTTTTCAGTTCATCTGAATGGATGCCCAGCGTACCTTTATTTGACAAATCATAAACTCTAGTGTAAAGGCACACGACTAGCTGTCGCTTTGTCTCACACACATGCAAAGAAATATACAGAGCGAGAGAGTCTGATATACACCATGAAGAATTGACATGCTACATGTAAACGACATTCTTCGAGTTCCTCTGGAATTCTTCAGATTTTAAGAACTGCCGGTTTCTCCGGTAGTAGGCGGAACTAATGCGCAAACAGCAATCTCATTGGCTGACGCTCACCTATTATCACCCGTTTTGATTTTAGCAAATCAGTTCGAGCGAACGCAGACAACATGATTAATATTCATGAACCCAGCAGCTCATTAAACTTTAGTGAGTTTTATATTGTTATTAGTGGTAAAATTCGTAGTAGTTTTGTTATCTTATCAGTATTATTTTTAGTTTTTTCCCCCTTTTTTATAGAAACAATAATTTTTATACAAACAATATCTTAAGCAGCACCACCAGTCCTAAGGTCAGTCAATATGACAAATATGCATTCATACATGGTTATTTTAAAGTTCTAATTGCTAAAGTTTAATCCTAAATGATCATAATGTCTTATTATAATGCTTGACTGACTGATGCCAAGTGTACATTCAGATATTTAAAAAACTGTGCCATTTAGCTTTATATATCTGGTGAGTAAACTAAAAATTTTATTCATTTAACATATTTAATATTGGGGGCATCCAGGTTGTTTGACATATTCAAACATTTTTTAAAAAGTAACACAATAGTTACTTTCCGTGCTCATTAGTTACTTCTATATTGATGAAAAGTAACTAGTAACTATAACTATAAGCCCAACACTGCTCAGTTGTTTTCACAGTATACAGATCATCGCATGTACAGACATTGTTTTTTTTTCGCTGCTTTCTTTGTCAACACTGACCTTTAGTTTGAACTGATGACAGTATGATTTAGATGGGGAATGTTAGATATTTTATCAAAACATGCTTGTCTCAAAATGATCCAAAGTTCAGTTCTGCACAGCACTCGAGTCAAATGATTGCAACACCATGTCTGGGGCTTTAATCCATGACCCTGACCGTACCATTAACTCCTGACTGACCTGTGTTAGGATTCTGAGTCATCACAGAGGGATCTGTCCTTCTTATTACAAGCCAAGAGCTTTGACCTCTTAACTACCAATCCCCCCCTTGGTTACTAATAACCATTATACTCAACTGAGTCTTAAACATGCTTATGAAGGCTGCATTTATATGATCAACAATACAGTAAAAACAGTAATACTGTGAAATTTCTAGAGTTTTAGGGCAATGTGAGTCCTTACAGACCTGGATATACTTCATGAAGCGATGGCATTTGCCACAGCGCGAGAGAGGTTTCCCACTAGCGGCGATGGGAGAAAAGGACACCTCCATCAGCTCATCCATGCCTGTTAAAAACATTCAAAGTGTGTTTTAAGAGTCAATAACTAGCAAAAGTAAAATAATGCACACTGATAAGATGTTAAAACAACATCTTATCTTATATCTAAATGCCAAGTGTACACTGCAAATGTGGCACAGATGCATTTCTGAAGTGGTGTTTAGGTGTTTAATTACTGAAATTCATAAAACTGAAGGTTTTGTTCCTCCTAGAAAAATGCCCATCATATGTCAGGCTTACATATGACAGGATTAAAATGTATTTCAATGCATCAAAAAAGCAGTTTAGGGAGTTATGGGAATAAACTACATAAACATGGAGTTTCTCTGAGAACGTTCTAAAATTTTGTTTTAAAATGGTGCAGAAATACAGCAACAAACTACACTACTAGTCAAAAGTTTTTGGACATTATTGGATTTTTTTTTTGCTTTTTTGGATTTTTTATGTTTTTTAAACAAGCCTCTTCTGCTCACCAAGCCTGCATTTATTTGATCCAAAATACAACAAAAACAGTACAATTTTGAAATAGTTTTACCATTTAAAATAACTGTTTTCTATTTGGATATATTTTAAAATGTAATTTATTCCTGTGATTTCAAAGCTGAATTTTAAGCATCATTACTCCAGTCACATGATCTTTCAGAAATCATTCTAATATTCTGATTTGCTGCCCAAAAAACATTTATTATTATTATTATTATTATTATTATGTTAAAAAACTGTTGAGTAGAATTTTTTCAGGTTTCTTTGATGAATAGAAAGTTCAGAAGAACAGCATTTTTATATGAAATAGAAATCTTTTGTAACATTATAAAATGTCTTTATCATCACGTTTGATCAGTTTAAAGCATCCTTGCTAAAAAAAAAAAAAAAAACATTAATTTCTATAATTTCTTTCCCAAAAAAAAAAAAAATTATACTGACTCTAAGCTTTTGAAATATATAGTATATAATGTTACAAAAGCTTTTTATTTTAGAAAAATGCTGATCTTTGGATATTTCTATTCATCAAAGAATCCTGAAACAAATGTACTCAACTGTTTTAAATATTGATAATAATAATAGTGCTGATGCTAAAAAGAAAATAGTTTTGATCACAGGAATAAATTACATTTAAAAATATATTCAATCAGAAAACAGTTATTTTAGATAGTAAAAATATTTCACAATATTACTGCTTTTGCTGTATTTTGGATCAAATAAATGCAGGCTTGGTGAGCAGAAGAGATTCTTTATAAAAACATTAAAAATTATACTATCCAAAAACTTTTCACTGGTAGTGTAATTATTTACATATGCTGGCATTGTGGGACATTACCTGCAATGGAGTCCACAAAATAGTGGAACTTCCTCTTGAAGATGTCTAGAGTGTGCTGTAAGACCTGGTGGAAGTTTGCCTTTCCTAAAGATATCAGATTTAGCTGTTTTTCCACAGCACTGCGGATCGTGGGCAGCACCAAATCTGCATCTATCACACACACATACAGATATACAAGGAAAAAGATAAGCATAACAAATGAGTCATGCACACACCAACTAAATACTTGTGGTCAAAATGTTTTTTCTTACCAATCTTATAGTAACCGTGTACCAGAACAATCCCCAAGTTGGTGGGTTTGAGTTTGCGGCCACTTTCAACCGTCACATAGTTCCTCTGGCAGATGTTGTTAATGTGGACAGGGATGCTGGCATCCGTACCTAGAGACAGAATCATTTGTTAATGCAGTCTGTATAATAATAACTCACAACTTTAAAAAAAAATAGCATATAATGAAGAATGAAGTATGAAACACTTTTCATAAGTCATTGTGCCATGAATTCTGCATGCAATTTACGACAATGGCGATTTTCTCAATATTTTGATTTTTTTGCACCCTCAGATTCCAGATTTTCAAATAGTTTTATCTCAGCCAAGTATAAATGACGTATAAATCTCAATTTTAAAAAATTGACCCTTATGACTGGTTTTGTGGTCCAGGGTCACATATGTGAAATCCGTTATTTATTGCTTGTTTGCTGACAGATCTGTTAAGGTTGTCAGCATTAATGAAACCGATTGTACCGATGCCGTGTTTCTCCATGAGTGTGATGAGCTCGGCCTCAGTCAGGTAGTCTGGTGGATTGGTCTGTTTCTCCAGTAGTTTGATCTCATCCACTGTAAATGTGTCTCCTCTCTCACACACCGGCAAGGCCTCTTCCTGTGCAATACCCTGCCAGGGCATCACCTCAGTGTAACCTGATTGCAACAAATAATAAGCATCATCTCTCCACTAGAATATAATTTAAAAATGGTAAAGGTAAATAAACATTAAACTAGTTGATCTGATGACTGCACATACCAGCAGAGATAAGCGTCTTCCCGCTGCATGTGAAGCTTTCTGTGGCGATGCTAAAGGAAATTGTCGTCTGCAGGTATTTACAGTCGGGGCTGACCGTGGCAATGAAGTGTCTTGTTATGTAATCATACAGGCGCCAGCCATCGCTGCCTGCAGAGACAAAAAGATATTTGCCATTTTATAGCTCTGTTGTTTTAGATCTGACTTCAGATCAGATAAGATTGGATACTAGAGTTAGGATGTTCCTGCAAATGGCCTCTAAATGTAATTTATAGTTACATTACTGTTCAAATTTTTAAAATGTTTTTGATTTTGGGAAGGCTGCATTTATTTGACCAAAAATATAGTAAAACAGTAATATTACTGCAATTTATTTAAATAACTGTTTTTTTTTTAACATTTTAAAATGTAATTTATTTCTGTGATGCAAAGCTGAATTTTCAGCATCATTACTTCAGTCTTGAATGTAACATGATCCTTCAGAAATCATTCTAATATGCTGATTTGATGCAAAAGAAATGTTTATTATTATTATTAACATTGAAAACTGTTGTGCTGCTTAATATTGTGGAAACTGTTACTTAATGAATAGAAAGTTCAAAGCAACATTTATTTGAAATGGACAACTGTTACATTATAAATATCTTTACTGTCACTATTAATCAGTTTTTTTAATATACTAAAAAATATAATTATAATAATATACTAACATAATTTTACTAATAAAATATTTATTTCACCACCACCACCAACAACAACTTAAACAACAACAACAACAAAAACTTACTGGACCCCCAAACTTTCGAACGGACGTGTATATACGTTAGATGTTTAAGTAGTTAATTAAGGTCTCATTAAAAATAAATAAATAAATACACTATATTTTAGTCTATATTTCCCTCCTTTTATTCAATAATTAGAAACAGGACCAAGGATCTTGTTCTAAAATGTTAGATATCAGGATCATAATATGACCTGTGCATTTTTTGTATAATATTTCTGTGCTAGACATTTCAATATCAGATACGTAAATGTGAAAATAGGCAGTCTGACAGTCATACCTAGCTCGCTCTCAGAGGCGGCTCTCATGGGTGTGATTGGTGGATGGTCTCCTGCATCCACTCCTTTCCTTGGCCTGTTAATGCCCTCAGAGAGCAGGGCTTTTACCTGTATACACAAACACACACATAAGCATTTTCATAAGACAATATTAATCATTTGACATCATTTTTTTTTAATGCCACTTAAGGATTAAAGGCTGTGTGTGACCCAGGACCACAAAACCAGTCATAAGGGTCAATTTTTTGAAATTGAGATTTATACATTATCTGAAAGCATAAATGAGCTTTCCTATTTGACCAAGATACAACCATCTGAAAATCTAAGGGTGCAAAAAAATAAAATAAATAAATAACAAATATTGAGAAAATCGCTTTTAAAGTTGTCCAAATGAAGTTCTTAGCAATGCATATTACCAAGTTTTGATATATCTACAGTAGGAAATTTACAAAATATCTTCAAAGAACACGATCTTTACTAAATATCCCACTGATATTTGGCATAAAAGAAAAATGTATAATTTTGACCCATACAATGTATGGTTGGCTATTGCTACAAATACAAACCTGTGCTACTCAAGATCCAAGGTCACATATATATTATAATAATAAAAATGGTACAAAAAAAATAAATAAATAAAAATAATATAATTAAATGTTCTACAAAAATACATCTCTCGAATTTATATACTATACAATATTAATAATTAAAGAGCATATTAATTCACTAAATACGTGTCGTTTTACAGACTTAAAGCATAAAATAGGTCTAAAAATAGTTAATCTTAAGTCATCTCTTTAGGGTTGAGGAAAAGGCTCTTCCTCACCGTTTCTCCCCAGAAGGAGCTGTTGGCCTGTTGTTTGAGGGTGCCCTTCAGGTCAAAGTTTTCAGGATAATGTGTGGTCTCTGTGCGAGGGTAGCTGATATAACCCTGTGTGTAGAGACGCTCTGCTATCTGCATTGTATGCTGGGGACCCATTCCTAAGAAACACACAGACAAAAATCATATACACACTGCAGTTATTGTTTTTTTTTCAGTATATCAGAAAGATTTCTGAAGGATCATGTGACACTGAATACTGGAATAATGGCTGCTGAAAATTCAGCTTTGCATTACAGAAATAAACTACAACAGAAAACAGTTATCTTAAGTTGTAATAATATTTTACAACATTACAGTTTTTACCATATTTTTAATTAAATAAATGCAGCCTTGGTGAGCAGAAGAGATTTCTTTGAAAATTTTTTTTTTAAATGTTACCAACCCAAACTTTTGAACGGCAGTGAGTGTTAACTATTTTCAGTCTAATGAGTTTTATGTGATCAGTACTTCAATATAAAAGTGCCATTACTAGAGTAAATTAATTTCTAAACTACATAAAGTTCAATGGGGTGCCTGGTCATTACATTCCACAAGTAATTGGTTGGTTTTATTGTCTCCTTTCTTTGTCTTTCCTCATTAAAACTCTATGTTTGATTTGTGAATTCACATTTAATATTACAAGGGAAGCTGCCTACCCAAAGCAGAGCTGGCCACTCTTAACATCTCCACTGTATTCAATGCGAGAGGTCTCTGCTTGGCTTTCTCTTTCTTAGACACAGAGTCAACCTGCAAGAAAAGACACATTGTAACTCATGCAGTTACACTTGTAGTGCTTTAAAGGGGTCATCGGATGCCCATTTTCCACAAGTAGATTTTAGGGTCTTAATGAAAAGTCTATAATATACTTTAGTTAAAAATTCTCAATGGTTGTGTTAATAAGACCCTTTTTACCTTGCCAAAATCAGCTTTGCAAAATTCATCCTGTTCTGGTCGAGGTTGCTTTAAATGTTAATGAGCTCTGCTCGCCCCGCCCCTTTCTTGTCTGCTAACTAGCACATTATTAGGAAAGGCAATCGCAAAGATTCATAAAAAAAAAACCCTTATACTCTCTTCTGCTGTAAGTGAAGCTGGATCACGAATGATTCGTGCAAACATAGACGGATATATGTAGATCGGGAGGTGCATTCCCTTCAAAAACAAACATAATCCACTGCATCTTCAGCGGCTCAGATGTCAGGAGTGAATGATGACCACTATGTTCATTATTACATCCAGCAACGCAACACCTCAGTCGCTTAATCGGAGATATTTGTGTCTAACTTACATCCCTGCTCCGGCATCGAAACAATGGAGGTCAGACTGTTACAGCTGATTTAAGGCGGGTCTGAGGTAAGACGCTCATGTCAATCAACTATCTTGGGAGCGGCCTCTGTCGGTGTGACGAGAATGGCTCAATTTGAAAAAGGGAATATTATTTTTACAGATTAATTAAAAACCACTGCGTGGATTTTTATCATTATAGGGTAGATGTGTACATACACTGACAACACACATTAATGTTCAAACAACATGTAAAAGTGAACTTTGCATCCGATGACCCCTTTAACACATTTAGGATCACTGAAATACGAAAATAATACAAACACATACTTTAGCCTCCTTAGCAGTTTTTGCCATGTTAACAAACATTTGACCAACATCTCGGTCAAAAACTCGCACACGGTCCCAGTCCAAGATGAGTGGGCTGTCTTTGCCTTTAAAAACCTGTGTGCACAAACAATGGAAAATGCAGAAAATCAAGAATGCAATGTGATATAATAAATAGCTACGCTGTAAAATAATTTTGAAAATTAGATTTTGTCATTTGAGCATTAATGGCCAGAACTGACCTTTGCCTGCACAACCCAGTACGCTTCAGGTTTGAAGGACTGGATCTTGTCATGCCGTTCCACACAGAAACCCAGTGTGGGAGTCTGACAGGGACCAAATGAGATCAAGGAAGAGTCTAAATTCCCATATTTCCCTTGGAAGTATTTGGTCTGGAAACTAAAAATCAGAGATAACGGTTAAGTGTGAACAACCTACTATTACTTTTTATTAGAACAGCTTGACAAATGCACTACTGTTCAAAAGTTTGAGGTCAGTAAAAAAAAAAAATAATAATAATAATCTTTAAAGAAATTAATATTTTTATTCATCAAGGATGCATTGAATTGATCAAAAGTTTCAGTAAATACATTTAAAATGTGACAAAACATTTTTATTTCAAATAAATGCTGTTCTTTTGAACTTTTTATTTAATAAAGTATTAATCTTAGTTAATAATAATTTTAGCCTTTACTAATGCATTATTAAAATCACACGTTGTGCTTGTTAACATTAACAAAGATTAATAAATAGCGTAATAAATGTATTGTTCATCGTTTGTGTTAGTTAAGACATTAACTAATGTTAACAAATGACACCTTATTGTAAAGTGTTACCTAAAAATCTTACCAACTCCAAACTTTTCAACAGTAGTGTATATTGCACAAAACAAGGCTGTATTGTAATGGTATAAGAAAAAAATGAATTCAAAGCAGGTCTGCTCTACCCAGATGACCTCTTTCATACCGTGTAAAAGCACAGCCAATCCTGAGATCCAGTTCCTGACGGGCATCTACAGACAGAGCCTCGTTCTTGTTGGGTTCTCCGAGTCGGTTCATAGCGTTACAGATATCGGTGTCTGTGATGGAGCTGAACTTGGCGCGATACACTGTACGATCACTACCGTAAGACTTATTCATCAGAGGCTGGATGGCATCCAACACCTGAGATAATAAAACAAACAAAGAAAGAAAATGCACGCTCAAAAAAAGAGTTATGTGGACAATCTTAGTTTGCATTATCTTTCAATAGATTCAGACTAACCTCAAAACAAATGTTCTCTCCTTCTTTGTCACAGTCCAACCACAGGACGACATAGTCACAACCTTTCGCTTCAACCTGTCAATAAACAGCAATTTTGTTATTTAAAGATTTATAGAAGGGTTTGTAAATATGTTAAAACTATTGTAAAGCTTAATTTTTAAACTATTATCATTAAATTTATTGAGATATAATTACATTATGTAATATTTATAGAATAAAATTCATTATTTAATATATAAATACATTCTTTGACATGCTTACATGTTGTCTTTAAATATAGTTTGTCTAAATGTTTAATTATTTTAGACAATAGATACACCATAATCAGTCAGGTAATGAAAGGTAAAGTCACCTGAAGGAATTTGACC
The DNA here is from genome assembly GCA_036247105.1 of Cirrhinus mrigala. Lineage (NCBI taxonomy): Eukaryota > Metazoa > Chordata > Actinopteri > Cypriniformes > Cyprinidae > Cirrhinus > Cirrhinus mrigala. Next base: position 39,739,991 of record CM070011.1, on the reverse strand, counting down.
ATATTTAGTTTGGGGTTTGCTTCTTTCTTCTCAGTCGGCGCTTTACTGAACAACTCAGCTGGATCAACTTTATCCCAGTTGTTATACTTTCCTGCAAAACATTAACGATAGAAAAAAAATACAAGTCAGTGGTGTGCAGTTGTGTTCTGAAATGAGGAGGCTTTTTTTTTCTTTTTAAATCAAATGTAAATTCATGTCCCAGTCACATTTTCTTGGTTAAATAAACAATAGTTAGACTATCAAAATAAGAATATATATATATATATATATATATATATATATATATATATATATATATATATATATATATATATATATATATATCCTACCGTTCAAAAGTTTGGGGTCAGTAAGACTTGTAATAGTCTTTAAAGTAGTCTCTTAGGCTCATCAAGGCTGCATTTATTTGATTAAAAATATAGAAAAAAAAAACAGTAATATTGCAAAAGGTTTTTACAATATAAAATAATGTTTTTTATTTTAACATACTTTAAAATAGAATTTATTCCTGTGATGAAAAGCTGAATTTTTATCAGCTGTTACTCCAGTCTTAAGCGTCACATGATCCTTCAGAAATCATTCTGAAGAGTTCAGATGCAAAAGCCTCTAATTCCATCTGACGTATTTCTTTAAAATGATTTCTTTCAGGCTACTTTGTATAGGTTTCTATGTAAGTACTGGTTCTTCTGATTGGGCTGAGGCTGGAATTTAGCGAGTTTGAAGTAAAAATATTTGATGGACATATACTATGTGTCAGGAGCATTCACTCAGCATCATTATCTCATTTTTGACCAAGATGGCTTTTAGTTGGTTTTGCATCTGAACTTATATATACACACACATATATATATATATATATATAGAGAGAGAGAGAGAGAGAGAGAGAGAGAGAGAGAGAGTTCAGATGCAATATATATGTGTGTGTGTGTGTGTGTGTGTTTATTTTTTTTTTTTAGTTATTTTTCTAGTTATTTTTTACATGTAATCAATATTCTATTTATTAAAGTCAAGTATGAATCTCATCAGTTTAGTGTTTTTAAACATTTTATATTTATTCTAATATAATAACTCAAGGCAGTAACAATTTAAAGAATATATTTTATTTGTGAGCTTATTTTAAGTTATTCTTTTTAATAGTACACTTTTAACTATTTTTTAATTTTTCGGATCATCAGTCATTAATAAATACACATTGGCCAGTAAATATGTGACCCTGGACCAAAAAACCAGTCACAAGTAGCACGGGTATATTTGTAGCAATAGCCAACAATACATTGTATGGGTCAAAATTATCGATATTTCTTTTATGCCATAAATCAGTAGGATATTAAGTAAAGATCATGTTCCATGAAGATGTTTTGGACATTTCCTACCGTAGCTATATCAGAACGTAATTTTTGATTAGTAATATGCATTGCTAAGAACTTCATTTGGCCAATTTTAAAAGCGATTTTCTTAATATTTAGATTTTTTTGCACCCTCAGATTCCAGATTTTCAAATAGTTGCATCTCAGCCAAATATTGTCCTATCCTAACAAACCATACAAAAATGGAAAGATTATTCAGCTTTTAGGTAATGCATAAATCTCAATTTCTAAAAATTGACCCTTATGACTTTTGACTTATGGTTTTGTGGTCCAGGGTCACATATAGTCAATAAATAATGGTCACAGACACAGAGATTTGCTTTAAATTTTACCAAGCTGATTACTCACTAAAAACTCCTATAGATCAGGCCATTTTAAGTCTTATTTTGATTTAAAGTGGTTATATCTACGTGAGTTGTTTACTTACTTTTTTAAATTAGTCTTCCCATTAACGCCATGATATTGTTAATTCAAACTGATTCGCAAACACAAGAGGCGGGATTTATCGCATGAACCAATCACAGCCGATCATAACCAGTCATGTCCAACCATATTGCAATGGAGGCATTGCCTCCTGTCATGTGACTGACTTTCTCTCATCCATTCTCAATTACCCCCAGCAAGCCCACGGCATGCTTTAGGGGGTCTGTTAAAACTCAATGAGCTCAGGGGAGGCAAGAGAGACACGGACTCCTGCTGTAACTTTACCTGCTGGTGCTGCGGTTGGACAATGTTTTTTTTAGAAAAAGAGTGATTAATACACTTTTTAATGTTATATTTTATAATATTAGCATTGTTTTACTTTTGCACGACAGTTTTTTTTCTCATCCAATTATTTGAGGAGACACTGCATGCCTTGCCGCCTGTGGAGCCTCAGAAAAGAGAACCCAAAGAGTCTTCTGTGAGCCATTTGGGCATTCATAAAACAGATTGGGAACCTGTGTGTGTATGTGTGTGTGTATTTTAGTAGTTTAGTTCATGTATCTTAGAGTAGTTTAATAAATTCTTGTTTCATTGGAAAGAACATTGTCTGGGATTTAATGTTCAAGAAATAATTGCCTGTGGCCTAGATTTTGCTACCCAGCTCACAATAACAACCTAGTACTTTGTTTATATTATAATCCGCTGGCCACGGAAATAATATAAACACCCAGAATTGGTAAGATATACTAAGTTAAACTTTTCGCTGGACGAACAGTTAATAAAGTGTAAACAGTTAAATCAAGTCGATTCTGATTCCTTTGGATTCGATTCCCAACTGAATCATTTAAATTTGATCTAATTTTGCTGCACTCCTCTGAGGAAACGCCCCTGATACAAGTCAAGATTGCATCGTCTTGCACAAACAGTTACAGATGTTGCCTGCATTTTCAAAGCAGTCCTATTGAAGACAAAATACTTGCCGATAAAGTCCAGACTCATGACATGTCCACACACTGAAGTCATCTTAAACCTCACATTTTGGCCCATGAAGCTTCCTGTGTACTCATGGACTGAACACGCTCCATTCAGGCCTTTTCGGGTCGAACAGCTACCTGTAAGTGAAAAGCAATAAAAAGAAACATTTAAAGACCTTACACATTTCTTATAATTTTCATGTCATTCTAAACTCTCATGCATCCGTGTCAAAGACTGACACAGAAGAAAAGAAATTGTTGAGTAATCCATTATTTTTGTTTTCTTTATGCACAAAAAGTATTCTCGTAGCGTCATAAAATTACGGTTGAACCACTGGTAGTCACATGGACTACTTTAACCTTACATAAAAGATGACAGAACCTTAATTTTTCAGTGAACTGTCCCATTTACTTGAACAAAAGTAAATCTTTTAACACAACAATTATGCAAACATAACCTTGCACTTTGTTTATTCCATTGACACCACAATAGTTGCATTCGGACTTCATCCTTTGCTTCAAACACACATTCATCACATCTGCCTATAACTACATCAATGTCTGCAAAAGCAACTAAAATGATCACGTAAGCCTGACTACTGCATAAGCGCTCCTTCAGAAACATTGATGGTGGACACTGACAAATCAGCAGACTAAAAGCAGTCTAATTAGTGCTGGCATTGAGCGATCCATCATAAAGTAAAATGAGAGAGTGAAGAGCTGATTATGCATCACTCTTTTCATTCTTTTCTATTTTGTGCTCTTCCAGAGTTAAACCGGAATGACGTCGATGGTCGCCGACAGGTAATGAGATGCTGTTTCCAAGGCTGAACTCTGATGATGGAGTCTATTGTGAATGAGCCTGATGATGATGATGATGGCCTCTTTCTTTGACCACTGGCTTACGCTACAGATTTTTGGAGGTCTCCATTGAGATGGTGGTACATAAATACAGGCCCAAAATGAGGGGATGGACACACTAGGATTGGACTTTAAGCCCTACAGGCACGGCAAGACTCCAGCCTCTCACTGAAATCCTCACCTCTGTTTCTCCATCATGCAACAGCTACAGGTAAGTCTCCAACACCAATCTCATAAGACTTGCCTCACAAGATCAGATAGGACCCAGAACTAGGGAACTGCAGTTACTTGGATTGAATCGCTTTTTAAATTTACATAACTATTGATACAGCCAGTAACATCATCGTTTAAAAGTTTGGGAGAAAGAAGTCTCTTATGTTTTGCTGCTCAAGAAATATTTTTTTATTATCATCATGTTGAAAACAGTTTTGCTTAAGATTTTTATGGAAGTCATCATGCATTTTATTTTTTCATGATTCTCTGATGCATAAAATGTTCAAAAGTATGGAATTACATAATATACATAGATTTTTTTGTAACGTGATAAATGTCTTTACTGTTACTTTTGATCAATTAAATTAATCCTTGCTGAAAGTCTTAATTTCTTAAATAAAATTAAAATAAGATAAAATAAAATAAAACATGTAAAAATTATAAAAATTAAATTGGCCAAAAGTGTCTTAGCAGATATCACTAAGTCCATCGCTAAACTAAAACTTGAGATCCAAACCTAAAAGTTACCTAATCATTTAGGATAAAATCTGTTTTTAGTATTCATTAGAAATTTATATAAAAAAAACAACAACAACACAACAGATTCAAACATCAAATTACTAGAAACTGAAAGCCCAGGACAAAGTTTTAGCAAACTACACAACCAGTCAAAAGTTTTTGGACAGTAAGATTTTTAATGTTTTTCTGCTCACCAAGCATGCATTTATTTGATCCAAAGTACAGGCAAAACAGTACAATTTTGAAATATTTTTGCTATTTAAAACAACTATTTCTATTTTAACATATTTTAAATGGCATTTATTCCTTGCATGGCAAAGCTGAATTTTCAACATCATTCCAGTCTTTAGTGTCGTATGATCCTTTAGAAATCATTCTAATATGCTGATTTGCTGTTCAAAAAAAAAATTAATATATATTATTATTGTCAATATTTAAAACAGTTGAGTACACTTTTTTTTTGGTAAAGAAATTATAGAAATTTATACTTTTATTTAGCAAGGATGCTTTAAATGGACCAAATGTAATAATGAAGACATTTCTTTCAAAACTTTCTATTCATCAAAGAAACCTAAAAAAATTCTACTCAGCTGTTTTCAACATAATAATAATAAATGTTCTTTTAGCAGCAAATAAGTATATTAGAATGATTTCTAAAAATTCTAAAAATTAAGCTTTGAAATCACAGGAATAAATTATATTTTAAAATATATTCAAATAGAAAACAGTTATTTTAAATAGTAAAAATATTTCAAAATTGTACCGTTTTTGCTGTACTTTTGATTAAATAAATGCAGGCTTGGTGAGCAGAAGAGACTTCTTTAAAAAACATTAAAAAATCTTACTGTTCAAAAACTTTTGACTGGTAGTGTATATTTATTCATTGATCATCACTGATGCATTTAATATAGACTAAGGGACACAAGGAATCTACAATTACTTGTTAACTAATGATGCCAAAGTATATTGCTGAACTGGATCTGAATGCAGACGTTATATTTTGGCATTAGCTACGGAATGACCCCAATCCATGAACTTCTCTATCTCCTGCTCAGATTCTAGGACTCCTGAGCATTTTTCTGCTGGTCTTGAACCCCAGCCAGTGCAGTTCCATCACGACCCAGTGCGTGGAGCACACCTACTGCTCCTCCACACTGAAAGAGTACCACGCTCAGCTCATCAACCTGCCTAGCAGGATCAACGAACGCAGCATCGCCGGATGGAGCTACGAGTGAGTACAGCAGATTTTTGAGCCTTTTTAAAATATGGATTTATAGCCAGTAAAAGGAAAGGTAAACTGCAGGTGCATTTGATACAGGATACATCAAATCATTTCCTTATAAAATTTTGTAACAATTCAGAATTTGACAGTCTGTAATTGTCCGAATTGACAAAATCTTATCTGTGAGACATTTTGATGCCAATTAGAGACCATCAAATTCTGAATACATCTGATTATATATATTTTCCGCACCAATAACAGGGAGAACATCGACCTGGACCGAGTGCCACAGATCATCTATGAAGCAAACTGCCTGAACAGTCACTCCTGTAAGGGGGTCGACAGCTCTTTCAGTATGGAGAGCATCCCAATCGCAATCAAAATGCCGTTTCTCAGAAAACACCCAAGATGCCCAACTTACGCACTGGAATTCGAGGATGTGAACATCGCCTGTATATGTGCTACATCCAGACAGAATTAGCGCTGAGTCTAACAAATCATGCACTGGATTCAATTTCAATTATTATAACAGCGTCACTTAACTGTAATGTCAACCACAAAGAAGTGTACTGAATAATAATGCTTACTATCTTAAAAAAAAAAAAAACACAACAATGCACATACTGCAATATAGATGTCTTGAGTTGCTGAATGCTTGTAATTGTGATTAAATAAACTACTTTTGTAACAAAAATGACTTGCTCTCATTCAGGAAAAAAATCTTTCAAAATGTAAGACTCTTGTTTATGTTAAATGAATAATCCTGTACCTTTTTCCTGCTTATTTGAAAAGTCCAGCAGTGTGATGACAAGTGAGTTTAATAAATGAAAAAAAAAAAAACATTAATATACTCTTAGTAGGAGGCCAAATAGTGTATGTACACTACTAGTCAAAAGTTTTTGAACAGTAAGATTTTTATTGTTTTTTAAAAAAAAAGTCTACAAAGTACAGCAAAAACAGTAAAATTCTGAATTACTTTTACTATTTAAAATAACGGCTTTCTATTTGAATATATTTTCAAATGTAATTTATTCCTGTGATGCAAAGCTAAATTTTTAGCATCATTACTCCAGTCACATGATCCTTCAGAAATCATTCTAATATTCTGATTTGCTGCTCAAACAAAAACTGTGCAAAAACTTTAGACTGGTAGTGTATGAAAATAGCAAAATAATTAACGTTATATGTTTTTCAAAATATTTACCGTGTCATTAAAAATGCAATATCCACTGTCCATCTGCTTAAGAGTTCGATAAATGTGGAAAACCAAATCAATTCCTCTCCTGTTTATAATTAGGGGGACTGTCATTATATGCAGTACATGTAATTTGCATAAAAGTCACACAGACTCACCTTTAGAGAGGATTTTGGCAATGGACTGAGCCAAAGAGGGCTTCTCAGCCACCATAAACACAGTCCTCATCGCTGCTGGTCTTACTTATCTGTTACAAACATCAACGGGACCTGACAATGAAATAACAAAAGTAAATAACTTATTTCAAAGTAAAAAACTAAAGCTAAAACTAGATTTATTAGACCAACAACCGAGATAATAACACACCGGTATGTACTGCATCCACTTCTTCAGCATGTTAACTTCCGGGTTGCTCGTGTTTTATTGTTTCAAAATAAAAACCCTCAGTGTTCTACGAAACCTTTTACTAAATTTAAAATAGCGAGTATTATTAAATATAAAGTAATAGTAATATTTTTAAAATAATAATAATAATAACAAAATAATAAATATATAACAATAAATAATGTAGCAATATAACAAAAATATTATTACCCGTTTCATTTTTATCCAAATTCTGAGAAATTATTATATACAAACTACCAGTCCAAAATACAGCAACAATAGTAATATTGTGTCATATTTTAACTATTTAAAATAACTGCTTTCTATCTGAATATTTCTTTAAAATTAATTTATTCCTGTAATCAAAGCTACATTTTCAGCATCATTACTGTAGTCTACTTGTAGTCAGTGTAATTATTTATTTTTTATTTATTTATTTTTTTTTTTTTTTGGAAAGAAATTATAAAAAATGAATACTTTTATTTAGCAAGGATGTTTTAAATTGATCAAAAGTGACGATAAAATTCTAAAGACATTTATAATGTTACAAAAGATTTCTTTTTCAGATAAATGCAGTTATTATGAACTTTCTATTAATCAACGAAACCTGAAAAAAAACACTACTCAGCTGTTTTCAACATTATGATGTTCAAAAACTAATATATATATATATTTACATATTGCATATTTAAATATACATATAAATATATGTATTATATGTAGGCTATAATTATATATAAATAGACATTATAAATACACAGAAAATGTGAAGATGTGAAGATAATAACTGGGAACTATCAATAGTTTTGTTAAAAGGTTATTTAGTCAACAAATTAAACTTCATTCCTCATACAATGTTCCTCATACAATGTTGATAAGAAACGATTCATTCAAAAAAACATCTAAAAAGCCAAAAGCTTTTATCTAAAATTAAGGGTCTGTAGCCTACCTAGAAATAAAACAGGCAGTGAAAGATGCCGTTTTTTCTCATTTATTTAGAAATACTCCACAATGCTCAACATTTTTAAAAAAAGGAAAATAAATAATTATTCAACTGAGCCTGCCCATATGGCCACTTTTGTTTCCATGCCAATCCAGAAAGCAGACTGTAACATTCTGTAATGATGTCATCACTCACTCAGAATCATAACATTTGCATTTCGGTTTTTAATTATTATATATAAAAAGGATTACTGTCAATATTTGCAACCTTGAAAAATTCAGTGGGTCAGGTGTTTTTCTTTGAGTATGTTGACATAACAGCATCTCTCATTTCCAGTCTCCACATGACAAGGCGGATTCAATCACAGTGAATTGCTCTCTAATAGCTTGTTTGATTCCCTCTCTTTGATACAGAGCGACTCTATTCACAACATAGTGACTGACATATAGTTCTGTTACCTATAATCTCATGCAGTTGTTCAATACAGTGCACTGTACACATTCCTAGTTTTAACAGAACTGAGCTTGTGAGGTTTTGTAGTCATTTTGTAGTCAGTTTTCTTCCAGAAGACAGCTAGCTGTCACATTTTTCCACTCGCATCAATTTTATTCAACATACGCTGTCACAAAAAAACCTAGTTTTATTAAGTCTTTTTTTTTTACATTACTTTTTTTTTTTTAAGAACAACACAATTTTTTAAATACGAAATACTAATGTTTAAAATGCCAAAATCTGCATCACAAATGTCATTAAAATGTACTATATGTGATTTAATGGTATTCCAGTGGTATTTAATAATAAAAATACTTCTAAAACACAAATATATTCAACTAAATAAAACAAGGAAAAGTGACAAATTAAAGTTTTACTATTTGAGACCATTATTCTGGCCACCACAAATTTATTAAAAACTAAATGAGAATTTTAAAAATAATTTTAAAGAACTGAAAAAAATTATAAATGTATAAATTACCTATATTATTGACTTGATATATTGTATATTGGTTTCATAGTGTTTATATAAACAGCTGCGGCGAGACGTCTAGGACAAATAAAGGAAAAATAAATAAGTTACTGAATTAACATCCTTGATTCTTTTATTTTATTTTATTTTATTTTATTTTATTTTTTATTTGATGCATGCAATCACATTCAATGGCCACTAGGCCTTTTACTAAATTTAAAACAGCGATTAAAATTAAATAAAAAGTAATAGTAACATTTTTTTCAAATAATAATAATAATAAACTAATAAATATATAGCAATAAATAATATAACAATATAACAAAATAATATTAAATATAGTAAACCAATACAATAGGTTGTATTGATGCATGCAATCAAATTCAATGGCCACTAGGCCTTTTACTAATGTTTTAATCCTTAATGTTTTTTATGTTTTTAACAGAATTATCCTCTGCTCACCAAGCTTGCATTTTATTTATTATTTTATTTTATTTTACTTTATTTTATTTTCGTAGGTTGTATTGGCAACATTCAATAGCCACTAGGCCTTTTACTAAATTTAAAACAGCAACTAAATTAAATGAAAGTAATAGTAACATTTTTCAAATAATAATAATAAATGAATAAATATATAGCAATAAATAATAAACAATATAGCAATATAACAAAATAATATTAAATATAGTGACCCGTTTAATTTTTTATTCAAATTTTGAAAAATTATTATATTTACACTACCAGTCAAAATGTTTTTTTTTAAAGAATTCTCTTCTGCTCACCAAGCCTGCATTTTATTTATTTTATTTTTTTTCGTAAGTAGGCTGTATTGATGCATGCAATCACATTGAATGGTCACTAGGTGGCGAAGCAGCATTACGAGAATCGCTTGATCCCTCAAACAGATTGTTGCAGCATCTGAGTTCAGCTCTCTGACAGCAACTGTTCATGTAAAATCCTGCCAATTAGAAAATACAGAACAGGACAGTTCAATTTGTTCAGCCAGTTTGTTTAGTCAACTGTCCAATGCCGAATTGCTGATTTATAAAAATGAGTGAGAGAAGGGGAAGGGAAAAAAAGGAAAAGACAAGTCGGTGCATGGCATTGCTGAAATCAGCGTGTGCCTGTGACCCCACAGATGGCAGAGGGAGGGTGGAAGTGAGTTTGTCTCCTTCACCGGAGTGATCAATTAAACCCATCCAACCCACAATGCCTGCCTCCTCCAGTATTGACTCATCTGGACTGTCACACACACACACACACACACACACAAACACAAAGATTATTGGCTGACACACATAAACTGATAAAATTATGATCCAGATCCTTTTTGTCACTATTTTATTGTGCAAAACCAGAACATATATGATCAAGGAGAATCTCAGAACATCAATCCGCAAAGAGCTTTACGTGTACATGCATGTGTGTGACACTGATTGCGTGAGATGAGTCACAGTTTCTATGATTGGCCACTTTTCATCAGCACTCTCTGCCTCTTTCTGTCTCTTTCATCCGCTCTTACTCATAGACAGACACATAAACACATTTAAAGCAAGAAAAAAAAAAGCTGTGTTTAAGACCGAAAGAACATGCACCATGTTGAAAGAGGAGGACCGTAAAGCAGCAGACAAAGAGAGAGACAAGTGAATGATTACAGGGCCTAGGATGGATGAAATTACAGACATGGATGAACAAACAGCACTTATTTGCTGCTGTTTCTCTCTCTCTCTTTCTCTCCCAGAGCGCATTCGCTTTCTCTCAGATAAATTTAAAGGGTTTTTTTGATGGATTCCCTTTTAAATGTACAATATAAACATAACAACACTGTATATGTTGGATGAAAGCTGGAGGGAGGAATTGACTGGCAGGATGGGGGGAATGATCTTAAACATTAAAAGTGTTGCCAGTAAAGATGAGTGACTCACTCACATGATCTAACCAGTGCTGTTGTAACAGGGTGGACAGTGAAAATCTCACTTCATGTCATAATTTTATCATCATTATCTTCGTTTTTGAGGATTTTTACTTACAAATGTGCATTAAAACAACACAGCTGGAATGCTTTCTTACATGCAAAACGTAAAAAAATCCACAATGTTATCTCTTTAACTATAAAACGAGTCTTGTTTGACAGATACATTTCTAAGGCATCTACATTTGATCATTATGATCAAACCCCTTTAGTACATAATATAAAATACATGCTTGATAGTTTAAAATTTAGTATCATTTTAAAAGTGTCCACCTTTACTTTTTGCTGTAATATAGCAAAGTTAATGTAAGGGTAAATAATATTGTTAGTAATATCTCATTATAAACACTTACTGGACTGAAGCAATGTATCCATCGTTTTCTTCAACGCGGAAGAAAGCCTATGGCTGAGACTTCCGGTTTATTAGACGCTATAAGAAAATAACGAGAAGAATAACAACGTGCAGTAAACGGTAAAACTGTTTGCATTACAAACCAGTGTGTTCATAATTAGGATAATACATTAAAATAATATGGTAAGATACACATATTTGTAATATCAAACAGCACAACGAGCTGTTTTGTGGGGCTAAAAAAAAAACAGGAGGTGATGAGACCGGAAGACACACCCATAAAATCTACAAATGGCCACGCCCATTCTTACAGGAAGAAAAAGGTGGATAAGCTTACTTGATTTATTAAAAATATTCATGTTAAAATGTAATATGATACATCAGGCTTTTGAAAAGCATTTATTTGTTTATCTCTTAATTATCATTGTATTGCATTGTATTATATGGTTTTCCCTCACAATAAAAAAAACTACAGAGAACTGATCATAAAACTAAGCATTTAATTATAAATATTTTCTTAAAATATCATCAGGACAGATTATTGGGAGATACAGAGTGTTGGTGATATTTATGTCCGTTTTATACACCTGTTGTACTGTTATAAAGATCTCATTTATTTACATTACAAGCTTTTTGGCCACATAAATATCAGTAACAGTCATATCATATCAGTTAATTTTTTTTTCTTCTTTGTCTCAGCCATGTTTTAATGTAACTTTTAATATATTTCTCCTAATTTCATTTGTAGAAATAAAAACATACACAATGAGAAACTAATTTGTATAGCTTAGATTAGAAGTATGAGCTCCATATTCTCAGTATTTAATATGATATGATCCATAAAAGCATGAGCTATTAAATATATAATTAGATACAAACAATAATACATGCATAAAAAAAAAAAAAATTCGAAATATTCTGTCTGCAGGTTTAATGAAGTCTTCTAATTCAAAAAATTATATTAAATTATATTAATGATATTAAATGGAGAGCAAACTGAGACTTTCTTCCTACATGTTTCCTTAATTTGTATCTTTTACAGTTTCAGTTGAGATCAACAATGTGTAGATACAAAAGTCTATAATCAATAGTAAGGGAATTTAATATAACAATTCTTCTAAGACTATCTGAGCTATCTAAATTGGTTTCTCATTATGTCTGTTTTTATTTCTACAAATGAAGTTGAAACACAGCTGAGTCTGAACGATGCAATTTTACCGTGTTTTTACAATAAAACAAAAAGAATCAAGAAACTAAAATTCAGAATTTTTGAATCATTCCAAACATATATTCTGTAAGCTGGTATCTGACTATCTGATAGTTTAGTTTCAAACTGAATTCAGCTTGACTGAACCAAATTCAAGGTTAAAATCCTTGATGGGATCCTGTTTGAAAAAATACTTTTTTAAATCAATGCATTGTAAACATGAGCAGGTTTATTCCTAAAACGTATAAAACATGAATTAAAACACTCAAAACAATTCAAATGACACAGCCTTAAAAATAAAGTTTCCAAAAAGGGGCTTTCACATCAGCGATGCCATAGAAATACCATATTTGGTTCTCCAAAGCACCTTGAACAGTTCCTAAAGTCCCTTTATCCACTTATATAGAACCTTTTGTAGAATGAAAAGGTTCCATCGATGTTAAAGGTTCTTCATGGAATCTTATGGTGCCAATAAAGATTTTTTATTTTTAAAAGTGCACACAGCTTTTGTTACGTTGTGTTTTTGAACAGGACCATCTCATGTGTGCATCTCATTATTTTAGCTCTAATTAAGAAGCATCTTCATCCTCAAATAATATGAGCTCTCATGTTCATTTAATCAACATGAACACACTTGCAGATATCATGTGAATAGTTGCCAATCTCTTCTGCTTGATCTTCATCATCACTGACCATCAAACTAATCACTGGTCTTCCCTCTTTCATCTCCTGTCCTTTTCCTCTCTGTTATCAGTACCTTTCTCCACTCCTACTCTCATCTTCATACATGTCTATGAGATATGCAGGGAGTATGAAGCATTCTGGAACTCCTCTGTGAGAAAAGAGTGTGCAAGGTGTGATGCAGAGGAAAGTGGGGGAAAAACAATTCCTCTGACAAAGAGGGTTGAAGAAGAAAGCTGTATTTTTTATTTTATTGCTTATATATACACACACACACACTTTCTTAAATAAAGGTTCACTATTGGCATCGATGGTTCCATGAAGACCCTTGAACAACCATGGAACCTTTCAAATGCAGAAAAGTTTCTTTATAGTCGAAAAAGGTTCTTTAGATTTTAAAAATGTTCTTCAAAATGATTCTTTTAAAAACTGTTCACTGAAAGGTTCTTTGGGGAACCAAAAATGGTTCTTCTATGGCATCACTGCAAAAACACCCTTTTGGAACCTTTATTTTTAAGAGTGATACACTGGAAAAAAGGTTCTTTAGATTATTAAAATGTTGTTTTAAGAACTAAAATTAATTTAAGAACTGTTCACCGAAGGTTCTTTGGGGAACCAAAAAAGTTTCTCCTAACTGCAAAAAACACCCCTTTGGTGCCTTTATTTTTTAAAGTGTAGAGGCATACATATTTGTGAAATGCAAAATGTAAATACATGCATACATACATACACATATAAAGAATGTAATGCTTTAATTCAGCTAATCTAAAGTGACATTTTCACTTTCTGTTCATCATGGTTTCCACAAAAATTAATATTTCTTGAGCATCAAATCAACATATTAGAATGATTTCTGAAGGATCATGTGACACTGAAGACTGGAGTAATGATGCTGGAAATTCAGCTTTGTATCACAGGAATAAATTACATTTTAAACATGAATAGTTTTTCATGATAATGCTTTTTAATATAAATTTTAACATGAATATTGGCAGATCATCTGATCAGTGAATGATACAATCATGCAGTAGCTTACAAAATATATAATTTGCATTTAACAAATTGTTTGAATTTTTTCCTGAAATAAACAGAAAAGCATGTTAAGGTGCCACTCTTTGTATAAACAAAAAAAGGCTCAAACTATCAGGAAAGTGATGTTTCTGAATACTGCTTAGCTGTAAGTGTAAATCACAATCTTTTTTCAGATTTTTCTGACTGTGTATATTAAAACTGCCACAAATTTTTAATAAGAAAGGGAGCTTTAAATGGAGCTTTACACTCTTAAAAATAAAGATTCTTTATTAACAATCTATGGTTTCATGAAGAACATTCCATTCCAAAATATGTTCTTTATTGTGGAAGAAGATTCTTTAGATAATTCAAATGGTTTTCACACAAAGAAAAAATGGATCTTTTAAGAACTGTTAACTCAAAGGTTCTTTGGGGAACCAAAATGGTTCTTAAAAAAACACATTTGGAACCTTTATTTCTAATAGTGTAGATTAAGAAAATTAAGACACTATTTACTTTCAATAGTCTTTCAGACTTTAAGAATTCAAAGTACAAAGTATTCCAAGATTATAAACAATTATGTTCATATATATATATTCTGATGCCACCTTCTCCTTTTCCCCCGCTCACTGTCTGCTGCTTTCCTCCTCCATCTTTCACTCAGTCTTAGTTGGGAACCTGGGATTCCTTTATTGTTTGAACAGGGTCCTCACATCAAGGCCATGCCTTTAGCTAGGGGCTGTTGCCCTCTGACCTTTCCTGCATTAGGTATGTGCAGCGAGACCTCAAAGAGCTGGAATTCGTCTGAAGTCAAACCTGTGCGCTAACACACAAGGGAAGTACACACACACACACACACACACACACACACACCATAGAGGACCACCGAGGGGCCGGGAAAATGTTGAAAACAACATGTTCAGGAACTCTCTTCATCACACGCATGCAGAAAAACAAGGGACCTCCTCCATGTGCTGAACTCACCACCTCACACAAAAACACTGTGATGGACGCTGGGTTTTTGTTGCGTTTTAAGAAAATGTAATTCTTGTTGACTTTTTCGACACACCACTTGCATGACCGGATTAGAAAATAACTATTTTCTCAGTAGGAACAGGAGGACGTGGTGAGACAGGGTATGACCGGCGTCCATCTATCATGAGACATTTTAATAAAAGCAATGATTAATTACTCACAGGTCAATGGTTATTCTTTGCTATCACTGTGGGTTCTTATTCTCCTCATCCTCACATCATCTAGGGGCTTTTGGTTTTTAGAAATGAAAAATCTTACATTATCTTACTGTCATTTAGATCCTAAATGATCTTAATCGTAATGTTTGATATCACAAAATTGAGTAATATATTTCTAAGAAAGAATCAGGTATGCTTTGTTCACTTAAGAAATGAAGACTGGCTTTTCATTTTAGTGGAAAATGATTTTTTCCACATATATTTCAGTTGTTTCAATTGTTTTAATGTACTGTAATATTCTCTAAACATTCTCTGGAAGTTTAAAGGTTGTGTTTGATAAATGCATTTTGAAAACAAATGTTCTTTAACCTTTATTTTCATCCGAAGTTTAGCAAAGATCACAGTTCTTAGCAAGTTCTTGAGGAGGTTATATGTTTCTTTGAAGGTTTTAACACATCTTGATGTCACATTATTGGTTATTCAGATCAGAATAATGTTCTTTAGACTCTTTAAACCACCAGTAGATGGTTTTATGAAGAACTAGAAAAAGAAAATATTATTTGTGGAACTAAAAAAGTGAGTCCTATGTTCTCCTCCCATATGCATTTTGTTTCTTATTGATTGCAACTTTTATTTTAATTATTAAAAAAAATCCTTTTACAGCACATCCTTATGCATAAGGTGAATACCTGTTACTTCATGTGATAAACACAGATTTTTTAAAATGTTAAAAGCTACTGTAAAGTAATCTTGTAATATTATTTGTGGAACTAAAAAAGTTAGTCTTGTGTTCTCCTCCCATATGCATTTTGTTTCTTATTGATTGCAGCTTTTATTTTAATTGTCATTTAAACTATAAAAAATCACTTTACAAAACATACTTTTGTGTAAGGTGAATACTTGTTACTTGATGTGATAAACAGGTTTTTTAAAATGTTAAAAGCTACTGTAATCTAGTAAAAACATTATAATTGTTATTCAAAGGAAATTAACAAAAGGGATAAGAATTTCATGTAATTATTAAAATATTAAACATTACAGAAATGGCTAAAATTGTAGCAAATGTTTCTTTTAAACTCAAACTTTGTGGTAATTTGGTTTCCTAACAATTAGTTTATCTTTTTTAAAAGAAATTTGTAATTATTTAAACAGTTATCCATTCCATAAGGTTGTGAATTGTTTGAACATAAAACTAGTGTTCACATGAACACAAATGAATCTGAAATAACATATTAACATTTAACAAATAAAATATTTTCATCAACAAATAAAACACTCTTTTGCTCTTCTGTGGGAGGCTACTGAGTTAGTTATTTTGTCTTTTATTCGTTTAATCATCATTTTCAAAACACCTAAATTTAGTAATTCGATTAAATAAAACTATAGTCGCTTACACAAATATTATTTTTCGTTTTTGCAAGGATGTAACAAGCAAATCAAAACGGATTTAACAACGTACTGTTAAAACAGACGGACAGACTGACAAGTAAACAACAGCCTGAAGATATCAGTCTAATTATGAACCAAAACGTTTGATCACTTTTGCTATTATTTGTACGATTTAAAGCGATTTTCCGTTTTCAGCACAATTTGCTTATTTTTTTTAAACTTCCGTGTACACGCTTCAGCGCCTTACAATTCCCTGCTAAACTGCATATGAACATCCAAAATGCGTGGAAAATCTAATAAACAGTGATAAATCAACGAAAAAATCGGCTGCCTTTCCATGTGATGTCGAATAAATAAATCGCGCTTGGGTTTTCAGAGATGTGACAACAAATGAGCACTTTACATAGACACGCCTCTTCCGAACACACACACACACACACACACACAGACACAGACACACGCACACATACTGAGGAATGTCAGACATCCCTGTGACCTTTAATCGCTTTTAAAGATGAGCTCCAATAGTTTTAGATGAATGAAGCGTCAGTTTTATGTCTCAATAGGGGTTATTCATAAATTTAGTTGTTAAAAGGGAAAGAATAGGAATAACTTCATAACGTGGATGTTCGTAAAAGCCATAACGGAAGTTAACAAAGGCAGCAAAATGTGAGGATCGTCATAAAACAAGTAACAAAAAATATAGTGAATAAATGTTTTGTGGTATTATTTATTTACAGCTTAAAATTAATAACAAACAAACAAACAAACAAAAAAGAAGTATATCTTGCTTGTTTGTTTGCTTTTGTATAATGTCATTTTATTTTATTTTATTTTTTCACTTTATAGACTGTTTTAATGACTTGTAAACATGACAAAAAGGTTATACAGTGTTTACAAGGATGACTGAGGTGGATCTTTGGTGTTTTAAAATTATATTTGACAGGACATTACCAAACTATCTTTTATAGATCTGGTCAAATTAATTATAGAAACATTTTTAGACATGTTTGTGTTTGAATACATTAAGATGCAAACATCTTAATAAACACGTTATCTTTTAAATATGTTATTTGTATTCTTAATATGAGAATTTGGATTTTATAGTGAGTTGAAATACAGTCAAACCAAAATTTATTCAGACACATTTAGCATTTCTCACATTATCACGGTTTATTCACCATAGTTTAGAAAAAGGTAATCAAATATGACAAGAACAGTTTGTCAGGACAAATTCATCCTGATAATCATAAATGAATTACAGTCAAACCAAAATGTATTCAGACGCATTCAAGAATTTTTAACATTATCACAGTTTATTCGCTATGGTTTAAAAAACTGGAACTGAAGAGTTAAACTGTGTCAGAACAAATTCATCTTGATAATGTCAGATATGGTATGTAACAAAACAAAGTGTTAAATCAAATTTTTGGTCCCAAATTTTTATCAGTTTTACTGGCAGTCCACTGTATGAAGAATTTTTGGGTATAATATGTTACAATTTACTTCATTCTGCTATACATAAATGAACTATAGTGTCCTGCCCCCACTAGCAAAAAAAATTTTTGGTTGGACCGTATAAGAAAATGCAATGCTTTAATCAAAGTTAAAATTTCTTTTGGCTTTAGATGTCTTTAGACGTTTTACTTTTCATCTTAGAAAATAAGACAGCTATGAAAGCTTTTAAAATGGCATTCAAAAATGATTCATTAATGCTAAAACAGCAACAAACAAAACAAGATGAACACACAAGCAAACACCAAAAATCCATTACATTTATTGATCCAGCAATGATCAATCAGTTCATCTGTAACATCACCAAACGGCCATCTTTTGTTCATTCTGCAGATTTTCGCTCTGCTAGGCAGCAGAGACACTGATACTGAGCCTGTAGGCTGAATAGCAGGTATGTAGTGGGATCTGGGTGGTATGTACGGAGCAGAGCAGTGGCCTGGCGCCACAAGGATATGCACGAAACCTGAGACCCTGAGCAGTGGCTCTGAACTCTGACATCTGGGAATTCTGTGGATGCTGACCTCTGCGGGTCAGAGGTCACCCGGGGGTCCACCAGTTTCCTTTTTGAGAGAGCAAGACGGAGAACGAGGGGCGGGTGGGGGGAGTGAGGAAACCATAAGAAGGGTTATTGACTAAGAGAGGAAAGAGGAAGGTTGATGATGCCCGAGCCCACATCTGGCAATAATGGTGGATTTCTTATTATTTACATTTCCATTCAAGAAAGCATTTCCGGCACCTTGGTGAAAAGAGAGATTGAGTGTCCTGTGAGACACACATCTGCAAGAGTTGAGGTGATTGAACAGTCATGACGGTTTGATTCACAGAGCGTTTATTCAGTTTTGGATAGCAACAAACGTGACGCAGATGGGAAAGATTGTCATGATACAGTTTTAAAAGGTTCATGAACTAATAATGAAAAATACTTTTATACATTTTATTAAAAACATTTATTGATCTTAGTTAAGGTTAATTTCAACATTTTTGCATACATCAGTAAAACTAAAAGTTGTATCTGTTAATATTAATGAACCTGAGCTAAAATCAACTAACAATGAACAGATGAATTTTTATTACCTACATCTATTTATCTATCTATATCGATCTATGAAATATAAATAGGTTATATAAATGACAACATTAAAATGGTAACTTACAATAAAGTTCATTATAGTTAATTACATTTTAGTTAACATGAACTAATAATGAAAAATACTTTTAGAAATTTATTAAAAGCATTTATTAATCTTAGTTAAGGTTAATTTCAACATTTTGTATGCATAACTAACAATAAACAATTGTATTTTTATTACCTACATCTATCTATGAAATATAAATAGACATAAATGACAACATTAAAATGGTAACTGCTTACAATAAAGTTCATTATAGTTAATTATATTTTAGTTAAAATTAACTAATAATGAAAAATACTTTTATAAATTTTACTAAAAGCATTTACTGATCTTAGTTAAGGTTAATTTCAACATTTTGCATGCATAACTAACAATAAACAATTGTATTTTTATTATCTACATCTATCTATGAAATATAAATAGACAAATGACAACATTAAAATGGTAACTGCTTACAATAAAGTTCATTATAGTTAATTACATTTTAGTTAATGAACTAATAATGAAAAATACTTTTATACATTTATTAAAAGCATTTATTAATCTTAGTTAAGGTTAATTTCAACATTTTGCATACATAAATAACAATAAACAATTGTATTTTTATTACCTACATCCATCCATCTATCTATGAAATATAAATAGATATATAAATGACAACATTAAAATGGTAACTGCTTACAATAAAGTTCATTATAGTTAATTACATTTTAGTTACCATGAACTAATAATGAAAAATACATTTAGAAATTTTACTAAAAGCATTTATTGATCTTAGTTAAGGTTAATTTCAACATTTTGCATATGTAACTAACAATGAACAATTGTATTTTTATTACCTACATCTAACTATCTTTTGTTTTTGACAAAACAATCCTTGAGTTTTTATTACTTCTTCCACTTTTTGATGCTGGTAAGAAATCATGAAATCCATAAATGTTAAAAAATGAGAATAAAGCCAATTCATTGGTTTAAATTTGAAACAAATACTGGAAAAATACCTTTACCCACAGCTAAAAAAAAAAAAAAAAACAAGTAAACATTGCTCAAGACTTTTTAACGCTAAACAAAAATAGCAACACTTTAATTTATCTTTAGCTATAAATACTTAATATTATTTTACATTGTATGCAAATTGCATTTACATACAATATTGTCAAAGCATTATACACAAATCAACTGACAAGACAAAAAATCCAATATAATAAATTGCAATAATAAAACAGTATTAAAATAAAGTGCTAAGTAATTAATGAAAACCAGATAAAACTATATTAAAATACTGTAATATATGTGCAATGATGGTCTTTGATTATATACCAATCAAGGCAGTTTATTTAAATATCCTTAAAATGTAAAGAAAGTAATGATGCATGAGAGTTTACAGTGATATAGTGAAAGTGCATGGCATGCTCCTGCATTAATGTGTCTGTGTTTGCACGTCACTCAACTCTAAAAAGCTCTCCAGTTCCTGCTATAACACTTTACAGTGTACAGAAGGCTCTATGCCACCCACCCAGCTGGAATGTCATGCATGCAATTAGGAGAGATTGTAGCAGGAGCTGGGGGGCTGGGACGGAACGGGACGGGGGCTGGGGCTGGGGGGTGGGGGTACGGCAAGGAGCTGGAGACTGCCTGAAGAGTCACAGAGAGGGGGTGGAAAGAAAGGAAGAGGTGGAAGGGGCCTTCAGAAAAACAGGCGAGGTGAAGAGAGGAACACGCCGGCTTCTCACAACCTCACAGTTCCTTCCCCTCACGGTCATCAATACCCATCAATAGGAATTGGCCTCCAATCAATAGCCCCCCTCACATGAGCAATACCAGGGGGGAGAGAGAAAGAGAGAGAAAGAGAAAGAGGAGTTAGAAGAGAGAGGGCAGCCACATGCTACATTAACAAACAGAAGGAAATGAATGAATCAAAGAGGAAACAGAAAAAAAAAACACCCAAGTGAAGTGAACGTGTTTGAGTCGTTTTACCAAAACGGAAACAACTACCAAACCTACTCCCTCATCATGCAGATTTAATGCTTAAGATTAGTAAGTAAAGAGAAATGCATTGCAAAACATGACATGTTAGTCAGATAGATAGATAGAGAGATAATAATTCAATTAAATGCTAGTATTAAATACTTCAATTAAAATAAATATTCAATTAAATAAAATCAAGTATTTCAATTAAATACTTCCTTTCAATAAAAACTGTTATCGATACATTTCTAGTTTAATATTCTTATTTTTACTACAAATCCTTTATAAATATTAAGATGTTTTTCCACAAAAAACACATGAATTTTGTACATTAAAACCTAATTTTTCATTATTCTAAATATTTAATCATTACATAAAAACACAATGATTTCTAAGAGCTGGATAACACATTTACACATTTCTGAAAATTGCACATACATCTAGACCTTGAGTTATTTGTTTTGAACTGTTATTTACTTCTTAGTCTACTAATTTTATTGTGAGATTTATTCTGATTACACTTATTTATATTTTGTGTAATCACTATAATAAATTACACACATTATCCCTCTAAAACACAACACAAGGGTTTGATTTGTTTTTGTGATGATTTACAAGATTTGTTCTGAAACATCTGTGCGGTTAATGTTGTTTTCTTTATCATTAGCAGCTAAACTGTTCTCCACATGAAACACAAACAGACACGCATCCAGAAAGATACATCAAAATGTTTCATTATTTTATCACAAACATTTTATTTGATCTCAAATATTTAGTCCCAGCAAAATCCTACAGCTTTGAAACAATTTCAAGAGAGTAGAAAAACACACTGCTGCAATTAAAACTAAAAAGACAAATGTACCATGAGATTTTCTAAGATACTTCCGTGGAAAAATTACACGTAAATGTTTGAGAGAAAACAACTGTAAATGTAGTGTATTTAGAGCTTATATAAGAGACGTTCAGTAACAGTGTGTATATTTAAAACCATGCGTCTGTATAAAAATATCTTGGAACGATGTATTTGTACAGACATTTAAATAATAAAAAGCCACGTAAATGAACAGAAAAGTATGCGCAAATTACCTTTTAAACACACATGAGAGCTTACTCCTTTGGCTGAGACGTGGGCGTGGCCAACAGCGTTTGGGAAGCGTCACATGGTCACTAAAAGAGGCGGAGATTTTCTATATTTTCCTCTCTTCCTCTAACCGATGTAACATGGGTTGGACAAATAAGAATGTTTTGTAATCTTGTAGGAATGTACACAGCACGAACTGAATTTCATTTTCAAAATCAAGTTATTTTTTAAAATGTTAATACATTTAAAATATTAAGCGAAATAACATGCAAACCACTTAATCTGATTTAACAAAATATTTATATTTAAACTTATTTTTGTACAAAAAAATAAATAAATCACAATTTCTAAAAAAGAAAAAGTCAGTCATGTTTTCTTTACATATTTTACATTTGTGCATTTAAATATGCATAAATATTTGTAAATTCGAACGCGTAATAATAGTCGGGTTACTTGTGTAAACTCTTGCTTGTGCGCATGTGTGTGTGTTTTGAAAGTTTGAGCGGGTGGCATTCCCTATTCCGCCTCAAGATCACATGGACACAAAGGGCAACACGTGGATCACGAACAAAACAAGAACCCAGGCTATATATTAACCGTTGCATGCGAGCACGTAGAAGGGGGTTAATGGTTCGTTGACAATTGTGAAGTGCATGCAAATTTGTGCATGCTATTTTGCTAATGGGTTTACGGCCAAAGGGTTTCGGTTGATTTTCGATGACATGGCATGATTTATGTTGCCAGCAAACACACAACGCTTCTTTAACGCCACTAAAGTTCCTTAAAATTCTAAGAATATTCTTTTTAGATTTTATTTTTGAACCTTCCCAGAACACTCATCTTTTTAAAAAGGCCCACATGTTCTGCTTTTGGCTGCCAAAAACACACAGTGCACTAAAAAAGGTATAGCTAGGTTATAGGCCCTTCCGTATGTGTGTGTGTGTTTTATACAAGGGGAGAAGAGAGGAGGTTGTCCCTCTTGATACGTCCGCTGCATACTGAATTCACGCTCTGCTTTGGATCAAACGCTCTCTGCCGATTAGCTACACAATCAGGTCCCCGCAGTAAACGGGGGAGAGTAAGACAGAGAGAGGCGGTTCTTTTCCGCCGGACAATGCCATTATTTAAGCTCCATTGGTCAGGAATGCCGGATTTTACAGGCCGCTGCCCTCCTCTAGGCGTCAACCAAAGGGCCTCCGCTGAGGGCCCCCCCTTCCTCTCTCTCCTCGGGTCACCATATCTATCCCGAAGACCTATAGCTTTCTCAGTGCATTCCACAGTTGCTTCTCTAAGCTGTCGTCTCTGAGAGGCTGCAAAAATCAGCAGGGCCGTCAAATTTGCACAATGCATTAAGCTCACAGAAGAAGGCTAGAATCAGATTTTTCCTTTTTAAACTATCTATGTTAGGCCAACAGAAATTAAATACAGTCAAGCCAAATTATTCAGACAATTTTTTTAAAATATTTTTTTACTAGTAGGTGCAGTGTTCTTCCAGTAAAATTGATAAAAAAAAATTGGGACCAAAAATTATTTGGACACTTTGACCTGACAGTGCTTTTTCTTCAATTGCTAATGCGACCTTTTTACACCACAAACTAAACAAAATTAAAGCATTGCTTGGTAATTGGTCAAAATAAATAAATAAAAGTATTGATAGTTCGTCATAATAATAGTTGTTTGAATTTTTGGATGATTGTAATCCATTACACACTTTTCTATCAAAGTTATCTGACATTATCAAGATGAATTTGTTCTAACACAGTTTAACTGAGCTCTTGTATTTTATTAACATTTTTTGAACTGTGATAATGTGAGAAATGTTGAAGGTGTCTGAATAAATTTTGGTTTGACTGTGTAAGTAGATACAAGTATAAATACAAACATAAGAAAAAAATTGCATCATCTAAATAAACTTATTATTTAACATAACTGAACCAACCTATATACAACAATTTATCTCAACAAAGCTCAAAGCTCATTTTTATGAGTTAAATCAGCAGGTTAACACTTTTTAGAGTGTACTAAAATATGAAACATTTTGTCATTAAACAAAATGATTACATTACAATTTAAAGGTGTCCTTGTTTTACATTTAAGAACTGAATAATATTAATTAAATACATGTACTTACTATATAGTTAGGGTTAGGATTAGTGTTTGGCTTAGGGTTACTTGCATGTAATTATGCATAATTGTTATTACAAAGTGCATGTAACATGTAAGAAGGACACCTTAAATTAAAGTGTTACCAATTGTTATTACGAGTATGTGCCATGCTACTGCAAATAACTGTGACTTTCCTTCATTTAGTTTAAAAAAGCATCCCCAGTTTAAAAATCCTCAAGGAAGGCTAATGGAATTTCTTTCATAATTTGTAGGTTTAAAAGAATCCATTAAGATTCCGTTAAAAGGTCCTTCTGGATAAATGATGAAAAGATAAAAAGAAGAAATTCCTGTTTTCCAGTTTATGCAGTAGGATTTGATAGTTCAAGTGATATAATTGGTGATTACATTCAATTAGAATTATTTTAGGATTCTGACTAGTTAAGCGTTGTTTAAAAATATACAGATCATCAAAACGTTTCTAAAATGTACCCTTATTGTTTTTGTTCCTGTGGCATGGAACCTAAGAAGAGTTTTCATGTAATCTGCTACTTTAAAACTACAATTCATGTAGTCTTTCAATCTAGCATAAGAAGAAATTTGTGAATGGAGAGCAGAATTTGAGCGTTCATTGTTAAACTAAAACTATACGATGACGTTTCACAAGAAGTAGCCTATCGCGGGACTCGCAAGACAGTTAAATGCCTTTGACTTCAACCAATGGCTCTTCAAGCGGCAAAGACTAGCGCAGAAGCGGGCCAATGGCGAAGGCGCATGCAAATGAGGAATTTGCTTCAGCAAGAGCTGAATGTCAACTAGTCAAAGATGGAGTCTTGAGCAAAGAGGGCCATTGGCTTGCCATGGATAAATTACGGTTTTGATTTTTTAGACCATGAGGGGAAAGAATACGTGAGCATGACGAGATGGCACTATGTTAAGCGGGATGAATGCGAAGATATTGGAAGAAATTCGCGCTTCTCGCCTTGCAACCCTTCGGTCCAACTTTTTCTCTTTTTGTCGGTGTCTTCTGCTTTCAAGGATTGTCCCTCCCTTGGCCAGGTACCATTCATGAAATTTAGGGGGTCCTCTTTCTGTTTGTGAGTAGCATCCGGGTGATTTGGTGGAAATGGCGGGAGCTCAGGGGCAAAAACGACAACGTTGAGTCGGCTTGGGTGGGGAGAACGACGAATGGGGTGCCATAGAAGCCCCCGAACATGGCTGTAGTTAGAAATGTGAAGAGCGCGCTGGTGAGGATATCAAGAGGGCATCGCATTTGAGAAGTCTTGTCTGTCAGGCTGTCATTCAGTCAATCTCATTTCTTTCTCTTCTATTGTCAGCAGTGTTGATCTGTTGCAGCCACCTGGCTGGCTATTTAGTCCGAGGAATCCATGTAAAGAATCTAACTTCACCATATTCTCAAGAAGCCAATGATTAACTTGCAGAAGGCTCTGGGAAGCCTAGCCCGTATTTTTCCACGTGTTTTTCTAAACGGGCTAAATCAGTAACTGTAAGATAATAGATTTGGGAAAATCAAAGATTTTGCGAGCTCAAGTGAAATAGAGAAGTAGAAACACGATGTGCCACTTTTTTAAAAATAAATATCGCAGCAGGTTTAAGGTCTATAAACCGAAACAAAAATGTGCATTTGACCCTTTTCATACTCTGTTATTTTGTTGCAAATGTTGTGTTTGTGGATAAATTCCTGATGCACTGAATTTGAGGCTTTTTGTGTGCGTTTACAGTGCTATTCTTATCGCGAAAAAATGCAGTGTAACCCATTTCTATAAATCATTTAATTTCTGTAATCAATGCATAAAACTAGAGGTTGTGCACAAATGTGTGTGTTTTTAGCTCGCCTTTAAAGTATGATTTTACACCTCGGGTTAATATTTACATTTCAGCTAAATATAAATGCTTATTTTAGGATAAATTAAAATCTTCCGTGTTTGTCCCCTCCAAGTGTCCAAAAGCACTGTTAATGTATGCATTGAAAATAACAACCTTAAGGAGCCTCCGCCCCCTCACCTTGTCCCCTAACCAGGGGGGTTTCAAATTGCCACTTTGGCAAAGGGGACAAGAATAATACGTATTAAACGAAGGTTTCTCGTACTGTATCGGGGAATGTGCTCTTTGCCCTATTTTTTCCCCCCTCTTTCTTCCTTCGTATCTCACTCAAAGCAGTGCTGCTAAAATTGTATGAAAAAAACATGTAAAATCACTGCTGATAAATGTAAATGTTCATTTGGAAATTGTGCCACGTCCTGTTTGGTTTTAATTACACGTGTATGTTGTCTCCCTCTGCTTAAGCTTTAATAACAGCTAGCATGCCTCAATTGAAAGGTTTGGAGATTTTTAATTTGTCATAAGCATTTCTGCCCTCCAGGACTCTTTATTTTTCTTAGAGCGTATGGGAAATATAAATTGTTTTAACTGTTAAAATTACATCGCGTTAGGTTGATTATGATAGTCACCGTTATCACGCTGTATGGTTGGAAAAAAAAATAAAATCTGTGTGTGAGGTACGTGGCATTTTGATAAATCAGTTTAAAATGTAAAGCATTATAACACACCCTATGTTCAGTTTCTTTACTGTTGTTGACCAGGGCCCTTTTTCTGTTGTACTACTGTGCAGTCAGATGAGCAGTGCAATATTAAAAGGGCATTGGCTGACAAAAAAAAAAAAAAAAAGAGGAAAGAAAAAGAAAAAGTAACCTTCACCCCTCCCCTAAGCTTTCAAGTTCTCCCACCCTGAGCTCCCTAATACGTGTAGCCTACTTATCCGTCTAAATTTCATTTGATAACAACAGGTGTAATGAATTGATTCCATAAAGACGTATTATGACGTCAAAATGGCGTTGCTGCTCAAATATAGAATTCCAAAACTGTCGCGCTCCAGTAAAATAAAATAAAGCGTGTTTAGGTACCAAGAATATTTATTTACTAACTTAAAGCATGCCAATTTGCTTTATGCATAACTCGTTAATTAAATTCACTTGCCTAACGGCAACTATGACAAATAATGATTTCGCCCCGTTGAATTGAAGGCCTGTTCAAAGGTGGCCCATGCATTTCGGCTGTGCTAAGGTCTGTTGCTTTGACGATGTTGCACTACTGAACCATCTACTCAAGCAGTGCAATAGTATTGTCATTGCATTCGGCTTTCGCCTACTCACCCACTAGAGCCTTTAAACACAGGTATATGGTTAAGGGCGTATAAGCAGTATTTCAAATGGCGAAAAAGGAGGTTTCACACGAGTCTAGACCACCTAGATGTATGGGCCCAGATGTGTGCACGATGTTGCATTCAGTCCACGCACAACAGCATTGTTGCAGAGCATGCACCAGGCGTGTGAACTGCAGCATTTGACCTATGGTATATCCGTGACACCAGGTTTTTCCACTTATTTGAAAATGCCTACAGACCACGCCTCCTTCGAAAGAACATTTTGTACGACTGAGGTCGTCTTCGTTTGCATTGAAAACCACGTGTTCGATTAAGTAACACTCCAACAATGCTTTGAAGTGAGTTTCTCAACCTTTTGCATATTTCGGGAACTTCTGTTTGAGGCCTGCTGGCAGAGAGGTGCAGAAAAGCAGTGGATAGTAACGAGCGGACGTAAATAATCATCTAAACGCCATTTTGTGTGTTTTTGTTCGTGAATGTCACCAGCGCATGAAATGTTCACAGAACAGCCAATATTATCAGTAATAATATCCTTTTATAAAGTGTTTTGAACGTCAGTTTGCAGTTTTGTTTTTTAATATAAACCTAATGTATTTTGTAGTCAACAGCAACGTGTTGAGTTTTCTTTTTAGAACAATTATATATATATATATATATAATTTTTGGTTGAGGTGTATTTAAATTACTAATGTAAATAAAAGCATTCTGCATTTTTATTCTTTATTATTTAATTATTTATGCTACTTTTACTTTTTCGTGCAATTAAACTTTATTTATTATTAATTGTTTTTTCCTATCTTTCTCAAATTAGACATTTAAGCTATTTAGCGTAAATTCAGTGCCAACTCAATACGGTTACACCTAAATATACATTAATCTCTGCTATGAGAACAAAACTGTTTCATGCGAAGTGATTTTAACCAATGCTTCCATCTCCCTGTAACTCCTTACTAAACAGAGCTGGTAGGTGTGTAACCATATATTTAGATTTTTATTTATAATGAAGGAGCTCTTCCAGGAGGCAGAAGGAAGGGATGATTCTCTTGTTTGAGCCAGATCGGTGGGGGATGGGACTATTTGTAAGGAATGTAGGGGGCAGGTCCCTTTCCAAGAGGGGAGGAAAG
Source organism: Cirrhinus mrigala (assembly GCA_036247105.1). NCBI lineage: Eukaryota > Metazoa > Chordata > Actinopteri > Cypriniformes > Cyprinidae > Cirrhinus > Cirrhinus mrigala. The sequence continues at coordinate 39,711,013 of CM070011.1, read as the reverse complement.
GGAGGGAATGTGAGGAGGGGAGGTCGCCCATAGTGACATTTTACTCTTGGTCAGTATCTGCAAGGTTATGCATGTTGAACTTTTTGGTTGTCTCATCAAAAGACTGGACATCTGGCCAAATGAAGTGTAATCTATTGGTTGCTTGTAATAATTCGTAGGCAGGTCGGTGTGTGTGAATACACTGGCGCAATACACACAGACTTTGTATGCATACGTGATATGCGAGTTAATGGCTTGACGCATTTTTAAAATCAAAGATATTGCATGCAATTCAAGCAAAAAAATACAGTAAGTTTCTTCTATGATAATCACTGAATTATTTTCATATTATTCTTATGATACTTTTTTTTTTTTAATTTGGGACTTCAAATGTCTAGGTGGTGAAACTTCTTAGATTGTAAAAAACCCTTTAATCTTAAAAATGAAAATCGCATTTTTTATTTTTTTAAACGCAAGTGTGGCAAAATCTTTTATTAGTTTTTTTTAATATGTATAATTGCGTGTTCTAACAAACATGCAGGAACCATTTTGTTGTCATGTGACGAAAAAACAAAACAGAAAAACCATTTAACTTAAAGCCTTATGACTCGCCTGTGTCCAGGTAATTTGTTTATTTATTTAAATCCCAATTTTTATAAAAATGTACGCTTTGTTCAGCTTTGTTCAAACGCAGTAGGCCTAAAGTCACACGACAGCTTTGTAATATTCATGACATTTTATATATTTTATCGTATATATTATTAAATAATGGTTGTGTAATTTCACGTTAAGTATTTTAAAACTTTTGGGTGAAAAAAAAAAGAAAAAAAAGAAAGAAAGAAAAGCTTTCCACTAGACATTTGCAAGTCGTTTGGAAAAACGAAAATGTATGATAACTTGGCACCCGTGTTTTACACTAGACCGTTAAAACATTTCTCCTTTTTATCATCTGGAGCATTTGTTATTGACCCGTATATGTAGCGGCTCCACTGTAGAAGGTAAGCTTGAGACTCACCGGTCTGAACTGGGTGTATGAGGAATGTTGCGCTACATAGCGCAACGCGCATGCGCGGCGTATTCATAGGGCACTATATAGCATACTGAGGCCTACAGCTCCTCTGTTCTCATGATCCTGGTTCATCTCTGAGCTAGTGGGCTTTGAAGCGTCATATGAGGAGTGGTAAGTTTTCATTCATCTGCAGATTTGATAGCGCGTTCTACATTCTTACTTAGAACCTATATAGATAATATAATTAGTGGTATCGAAATAGTGCGTGTTTGTATAGTATATTACTCAATAGCGCGTAATGTTCGTCTACAACAGCACTACTGGTCAATGTGGTCAGCTGATACACTATACCAGTCGCTTTGTACCATTTAGGGCGTCGTATTCTCGCCCTGTTGTCGTTATTCAACATTTTCACTGTAAGTTCACTGCACGAAACCTGATTGGTAAATTGTTTAACGTGTTTTATTACCGAGGGGGACAAGTAAGATCATGCATGTGAGTTCAATGTGAAATTCCCAAAGGAGAAAAAAAAACATCCTGTTGGAGCATGTCGTTAACTCCAAGGCAGAAGCTGGTATGCCTGGAATTGCAGAGCACCAAGACTGCTTTTGGACGCAGATAACCAAAGGGCCTACAATATGCTTTCCACTCAGTATTTCTCATATTTGAATGCCTGAGTCAGTCCACAAGCGTGGCTTTGAAAGAATGACTGTCTTTATTGATAGCATACATGCATTGTTATTAGTTATCTTGAGAAGATTGTTTTTAAAAAGCCAGAGGATGTTGAAGAAAAATGCCACATGGCATATTTATGTGATTCTAAATATTCATAGGAATTTTTTTAAAAAGTGTAGATTAAATTGTATGATTAAGGATGAAAGCATTCAAACTCAACTGTGTAAAGACCTCAATATTTTATATTAAATTAATTTTGAAATAAACAGCGTTTTACCATTCACTTTCATTTGTTTGTAGGGCTCTTCCTTGCTGTGAAGGGTCAGATGTCACAAAGAGGTTTGCGTATCGTGTTGTAGAGCAGGAACCATTTTCAGTCTCACCATTTAGGGATTTAAACCTCTAGATATTGTTTTGCACAGCCATGTTATCTTTTCCCCAAAGTGCTGTGTGATTGTCATGATAAATGCATCTTGCAGGCGAGACCCTATCAATATTGCCTCTGCTTTTTTCACTGTTTATGGAGTAGTGCAATATTGCTTATAGGGTCTTGACTTTAAGGGTAATCTGCAATTTCAGGAACATTCAAGGATTTGATTGTCCTTTGTCATTTTATTAAAATGTGCAATGATGTTGTGCTAAGGCTTGACAAGATCTCAATCTGTGAATCGTGGGGAAAGAATGGGGTTGCTGCTAAGCAATTTCAGTTGAAATGCAATAAATAACACCTGTTTAATATTAAAACAAAACGGCCCACAAACATTTTGATGTGGTTGTGGATAGCTTGCTTTTACCAGTGCAAATACTTAATGATTACCTTTAAACCTTTCCTAATATGAATTATATCATTAAGTCAGAACACGCTGTCCTTTGCACAGTCAAAAAGAAACTAATTTTAAAAAAGTAGTAATAGACCCAGGCTAACTGAGTTTATTCCGACTACTCTTTAGCTGTCCACTGCAAAGCAGTGTTTCTGTCAGGTCAGTGTATTTGGAAAGAAAAACATTTCTGTTTTTGATAAAGCACATTTTTCCTCAACATGCTGTTACTGTCTCAATGTCACAGGTTAATGGAGAAATAATTTACTACAGCTAATAGACTTAAAGATTGAGCTCTAAAACAACAATTTTAACATTCTATACAAACACACAGCTGTTTTTACTTGAATTTGCATTTGCAAATTGTGATTTTTGAATTGCACATGTAAGTGAAAAATACTATTGACAGCTGAACATTTTGACAGAACATAATATAATATGCAATTAATGCTGAATTTCAGGTCATGCAGGTCAACACTAAATCAATGTAAAGTAAGTTTAATTCAACGTTTCATTATGCAGTGTGTTTGTATGAAAATCTAGCTCTCTAAATGTGGTTTCAAATGCTTATAATTTAGTTCATGCCATCATAATCTCATAATCAATAGGTTAACCTTGAGTGAGTCTGTGTATGCAGTAATATGGAAGCTGAGAAATGAAGAGAAAGCATTTCTTGTGATGGTCAGAGACTGGCAGGTGTATTTCTAAAGGCTGTTGAATGAGTGAAACGCCACCTGAAATAGTTGGAAAGCATTTGGCTATTTAGAAATGTAGTGGAATATGATATAAAACAGCATGTTTCTAAACACATTTCTAAACACTTGTGTGAGCATGTTTTTGGTCCCATTGTTTGTCTGTTGCCTGACACTCTTTCCCTGTTGCACTACTGTGGGAGCTGCAGCTAGCAGTGCAATAATGAAAGGGCATCAGTCCACTGGACCAGACCACCAAACACACACCTATCCCTTATTTACCGCAAATGACATGCTTCTCCTACATGCTGAGCCACAAAGCACTAATCTGTCCATATACCTTTCGTAAGTGCTGGTTGGTATTTACATTTACTCATTTAGACGATGCTTTTATCCAAAGCGACTTGGAGGAATGCAAGTAATTTTTGCTTTGGCAAATCTTTAATTTGCTCTGTACATAATCAGTCTTCAATAAAAGCAAAATGCATTAAATAAGGAAATCGTATGTGTTTTGTCTTATTTAAATGTTGTTGATTGCAGAGAAAAAATTATTTTTGTCATTTCATTCTTTATTTAACTGTATGGCAGCAGTTTATATTAAATTATTGCATTTTCACATAGGATTGACTGTCCAAAAATTATACTTGCATTAAAAATGTTACCTTTGTAGTATTATAAGATATTATATGAGATTTATCCACCTTTTTCTTCCCGTAAGAGTGGGCATGGCCATTTGTAAATTTTATGGGTATGGCTTCTGGTCTAATCTGCATCCAGCTATTTTTAGCTGTACCAAACAGCTCCTTTAGCTGCTTGATATTGTAAATTGGTGTGTCTTATCATATTATTTTAATGTATTATCTTAATTATGAACACACTGGTTTGTAGTGCAAACAGTTTTACCGTTTACCATTACTACTGCATTGAAGAATAAGTTGGATAGGTTTATTCTGATTTTTGCATTTCCAAATGCTTGTTGAATCCACAACATCTTTTTTTTTATACATTAAATGAATGGAATAAAGACCATTTCACACTAGGAACAATAACTATAACCAAATTAGGGTCCACAAATACATTTTTAAAAAATTTTTAAAAGCACAACTCTTTAAAGTCCCATGGACTCTGGTTGCATAGTTTGTCGGCTAGAAAAATGAAATGTTCAGAAAACGATTCCGGTGATATCATTCCTCTGTGCCATTATTGTAGTTGTGCTATCCACCTTATTTTTCAACGCGGAAGTAAGCCGTTTTCTGTCAATGTACGAGACTTCCGGTTCATTAGCTGCTGAAATATGAAATAAGAAGAATAACAAAGTGCAGTAAACGGTAAAACTGTTTGCACTACAAACTAGTGTGTTCGTAATTAATATAGTACATTAAAATAATGTAGTAAGACACCAGTTTGCAATATCAAGACGCTGTTTTGTACAGCTAAAAATAAACAAACAAAAAAAACGCTGGAAGCGATGACACCGGAAGCCAGACACATTAAATTTACAAATGTCCGCGCCCACTCTTACAGGAAAAATAAGGTTGATAGACTTTATTCTTTTACATTTACAACTGTTTTAAAACTAAATATCGTTATAGTTATTGTCCTTAGCGTGAATTGACCTTAAAGGAGTTACTGCTAATGTTAATTTACTGCTTAATGACAAATTACGTCTTTTGTGCTTTCCGTGTTCCTTAAATTGCCACTGGGGCAATTCTGCATTCAAGGTGACTTTCTGAAAGCATATTTCATATTCAGTCGCTCACAGAAGTGGCTCACGTAATATTCCGACTTCAGACACTTCAATTTCCTGGTCACTCTCATGGTCAGCACTCGATCGCATTTATGTTGTAACCTAAATGCTTGTCTTTTGAGTACAATGTTTTTTTTCTTTCTTTTTTTTTTTTCTATAGCTCTTCACTTGACCCTGTGAGGACGTGTGTTTTCATGGCTACCCCATCCATGTGGATACTCAGTCCAGCTATTAATTTGATTATGAATAGTGCAATTGAGAGCTTTTGAGCTATCTAAATCATGTGGCTCTGGGCTCCCATGGTGCAGTATGGCACTGCGTCAAGATTGTGTCTCAGATATGGTGATACTGACAAGCAGTTAACAGGTTATCTTGTAATATGTTGCGTAGTAAGAATACATGTCGACAAACAGCTGCAATGCATGCGTAGAATCGACACTGAAGGCACATTCGATTCAATTCTAGTGGAGATAATATAATATAGGAAGAAGATATAAACCTTGAATACTTGAATAGAGAAGCAGCTCAATTTAGATGAAAAGCCATTTCTCTGTATCATATTAAAGGAATCTCTGTAGATTATAGAGTTCATAATGGGTGACTGACTGAAATACGGTAACCCTTGTGTTAAAGTATGTCGCCATCTTCTGGGAAGACAAGATATAAAGTGGGTTAGCTTCAACCCGCTGCCTCTTGCAATGCAACTTTTCTTTTTCAATTCAAAATTTCAATTCAAATTTATTTGTATAGCGCTTTTCACGATACGTATCGTTGCAAAGCAACTTTACACCAAATTAAAGTTTTTACATTATACAGTATTTAGTAGTAACAATATATTTAGTAGTAAGTTTAGTTCTTTAACCTCTAAAAGGAATTTAATAAAATTAGGCTCAAAATTAGTAGCTTACACGTTTATGAAACTTCTAAAATTAGCATTAGTATTAAAAAACGACTCTTTATATTTCATGAATGAATCGTCTCTTTTATTTTCATGAATGAATCAGGCACAAACATTAAATTAGATGATGCTCAAGTAAATTGCTACATGTAAATTGAAGTATAAATAATAAATATGAAAATGTACACTACCAGTAAAAAAAAAAAGATTTTTTTTTTATTGTTTTTTAAAGAATTCTCTTCTGCCCATCAAGCCTGCATTTATTTGATTCAAAGTGCAGCAAAAAAAACTGATTACTTATTTACTGCTAAAATATTTCTTCTTCTTCTTCTTCTTCTTCTTCTTCTTCTTCTTCTTATTATTATTATTATTATTATTATTATTATTATTATTATTATTATTATTATTATTATTATGTTGAAAACAGCTGAATAGAATAATTTTTTTTTCAGGTTTCTTTGATGCATTTAGAATTCTTTTGTAACATTATAAATGTCTTTGTCATCACTTTTGATCAATTTAAAGCATTCTTGCTAAATAAAAGTGTTAATTTCCATGATTTCTTTCCAAAAAAAAAAAAAAAAAAAAACTGACTCCAAGCTTGTGAATGGTGTGTGTATATATACCATTATATATTTATTTTAATGGTGTGTGTGTGTGTGTGTGTGTGTATATATACTTTGGATCAAATAAGTGCAGGCTTGATGAGCAGAAAAACATTAAAAAAAACATTACAAATCTTACTGTTCAAAAACTTTTGACTGGTAGTGTATTTAACACACATTAAAAGTTTTAACCTATATTTATTCTAGAAGGTTCAGTGTCTGCTTATTACTATATGGACATGTAGTAATGCACCATAATGATTTAATGTATAATGTTATACGATGTTTCATATGCTTTTTCACTTATTTGTCTCTTCACATATTTAACCGGTTTCTGCTTGGTTAAAGTGTGACAATGTTATTCATCTAATCGGTTTAATCATCATTATGTGAATATTCTTCCATTACTTAAATTAGCATTAAGATCATCCTAAAATAGAGAGGGAAGATGTAAGATTCTTTGGCTTTGACATCATTCAGGAGGGCGTGTCATATTACAGATCTATAATATGGAGATCAGCGGTCATAGAGTAGTAGCACATTTGGAAAGCAGTGGTGGGAAACACTATGGTAAGTCAAATTACAAAACCTACTCAAGCAAAACGTGATTTAAATATCAAAATTTACAAACGATAGAATAGCCTAAGTCACGGCATCTAGCTTTAATCAGCGAAATCTGAAAGCATAAATCTATATAGGATAGCCTAATTTATGCAGTTATTTAGTTGTGCGTTTTATTGGTGACATTTATAAATACACATTTAATGTTTTTAAAATAACTAGATCTGCTGGGAAGTAACGCCTGGAAAACGGTGATTTTGTGTGTTTGAGAGAACAAGTTATTTCTTAATATGTTTAGTATTGACGTGGAGATCTTAACCTGTTTACACTGTGTTGCATAAGAAGCTAAGCCATTTGGAAAAACTTAATAGAAAGTGTCATACTTTACTTGTTTTTACTGAGTGAAAACTACAGTAAAACCACGATAAATTGACATCTGCTTCGAACGGAGCTTTCAGAACCTTTCATTCCGTTTCATTTTCTTAAAGAATTCTTTTATTGTAAGAACAATAATATTCTGACGGAAACTGTGCTTACCATTGTGATGATTTTTGTAAAACCGATTAAACCGACCTATGAAAACGTCATATAAACAGTAGGCATAAATTTATAAATAGATAAAACATTAGCTAGTTAGTAAGCTGTTTGTTTGTTTTTATTAACAAACACACGTTTCACAGTGATATTTCTTTATTTTCAATGTACATAAATAAGTGTCAAACGGTAGCTAAATGCTGCCCCCGTTTGGATGCAGTGTGTCATCTTTCATTTTTCAGAAAAGCGAGATGAACAGAAATAATCACTGTGACAGGCGATTGCAATTGTAATTTCAGAGTAATAGTCTAGGACGTGTGCAGTATTTATTGACATGATTCATAAATTGGGAATCACAACAATGCATCTAATTCGTCACAATTTTTAATTATACACCCTAAAAAATGCTGGGTTAAAAACAACCCAACATGGTTTATTTGGCAACCCAGCGCTGGGTAAATATTGGACAGAACACATGCTGGGTTATTTTGAACCAGCTAAATGGGTTAAACGTTTTTACCCAACATGCTGGATTGTTTTATTTAAGTCAACTATTGTTTAAAAATAATTATATTGCTGGTATAAAATGTGCTGAAAATTAAAAATCACACAGAATTATAGAGCCAACAGCAATAATCAAAAAAATTATTATTAAGCAAGAACACCCATGGACAAAAATATAAGACAAACTGAATTTATTTGGGTGAATACAGCATAGTTTACAATATTACATACATTTAAACTAGTTTAACAAGCATTTTAGAAATAGAATTGGAACATTTAAAAGAAACATTTTAATTAAAGTGTATTCAACCGTTCTCTGTAATCACTTTTCACCGAAATAGTGCTAATTCTGGTGCCGGTGTGTTGGCGAAATCTAAGCCGGTGATAGGCTGCTGTTCGCTGGAGGAACTATAAACCTCAGACCGCCGCCTCGCGTTTCATTCGTAGCTGAAAGATGCCTTGACTGACTCCAAAACCTGCCCGTAAACAAACAGTACTGGAATTAGAGAACATATTTTAACATCAAATTATAATAAATTCTGCATTATAACGAATACAATCAATTTATGGTATGCAAGGCAAAAGGCATTTCCATACGAAACCACAGCTGCTGACGTAGCTGACTGACATTTCATCCTTGTATGTTGCCTTGCGTAAATAATAGTATTTACAGCACAATAAGTGCTTAATAAAAAAAATGTATACAAACTCTTTTTTTTTCGCTGAAGAAGTGCGGGGCTGAGAACCGCTCTCGCCCTGGGTTGCCAGGTTTTCACAACAAAACCTGCCCAACTGCTGCTCAAAACTAGCCCAAAAGTAGCTCAGTCGCGTTTTGAGGATCCCCGTTAAAATTCGCGCTCCGGGGGTAAAATACACAGGGTTTTTTTGGCGTTTTTTTTTTTTTACCCTGGTAAAATAGCATTCCGCGGGTAAATATTACGTTATTGGGGTCGCTTCAAACCGCGGACATGAAAACCAACCCACGGCTACAGTGTTAAAGTAGCCAAATTTCGCGGGAAAACCGCGGACTTGGCAACACTACTATCGCCTGTAGAGGACGCAAAAAGCTGGGTTGTTTCGCAGTAGAAAAAATAACATGACCCAGCATCTTAGTTACAGAAAAACTACTCATCACTGGGTAAAAATATTAAAAATAACCCAATGAAATGACCCAACATGCTGAAGCCAGCATTTTTTAGAGTGTATGGTTCTATAAAAACGGTTGTTTTAACCGAAATAAAAAATACTTGCAGTATGTTTTCCAAAAACTTTATTTATGCTTTCACCAAATTATGTACATATTGGGTCATATACAGTATGAGGGGGTAAAGGGGGGGGAATTACAGTAACGAAGAAAACCTAGACGAAAACATATATTTTCCCATGTTAAATTCATAAAGGTTACAGGATTTCATGTGTGCAAAAACACAGTTTCATAGTACAATGCCATTTGTTCCAGTAGTAATCCAATGTTAATATAAATAATACAAAATACTCAGTTTTGAAGCCCTGGTATGTAATGTAATTTTATTCCCTTATGTACAAACATATTCCAATCTTAAGAAATCTAGCAAAACAAACTTTTTCTTCTTGACTGTGATGTTAATTTTGTGTTCACTTTTTTTTTTTTTTCTCAAAAATTGCAACACATATGTAAGAGTTTGACCAATAAATGTAAAACCAGAAACTGAAGGTTTAAATATAGAGAGGGTTTCACAGCATGTGTGAGTGGAGTTCTCAGTCGCTCGCTACGATAATGTAGCGGCATCATCAGAGCTCGTCGTGGCGCGCTGGTTCACTGCTGGGCTGAATAAAAACCCCCTCCATCACCTTCCAGTAGTTATGCTGATTGGGTGAAGGCATTCCGTGGACCTCACGCTGGCCTCTGATTGGCTGGCCGTACTGCTCTCCGGTAACACTGAGGAAAACCTCAGTGGCGACGTGTTTAAATCGCACCGCCTCGTCACGTTCCCAGTATGTGTCGCTGCATTGCACGGTCCAGACATCCAAATCATCTCCTTCTCCATTTTCACCAAACGCACTCACTTCCTGCAAACGTAAAACAAATCAACATGATGATATAATTCAAATCCAGCCAGTTACAAGCACCGGAACATGTAGGTTGGTACAGGAGAGTGTTGTGTGGGTCTACCTGGTGGTTAGACAGTGGGGAGCTGAAGTGATGTGAGTGAAGGTTGCGTCCGGTCTTCATGTGTGTAATTCGGATGGCCTGTCCGCATTGAATGGGCTCACCGCGCTGACAAATTTTGTCTGGTTTCCCACGGATGCGCCAGTAGCTGTTGGCATCGTCGGCCGAATCCACTCCTGTCACTGATTGCTGGCCACTTCCTGCAGGGCATTGTGTAAACAATGTTTAATTTGAGCATATATGGATATCATATTAAACCTCATATTTCTGAACAGTAAGATTTCTAAGATTTCTTTTTTTTAAAAGAAGTCTCTTCTGCTCACCAAACCTTCACTGATCCCAAGTACAGCAAAAACAGTACAATTCTTAAATATTTTTAATATTTAAAATAACACTTTTTTTTTTATTTGAATATATTTTAAAATGTAATTTATTCCTGTGATAAAAGCTAAATTTACAGCATCAGTTGTACAGTATTTTTTTCTGTACATTGGCTCAAATAAATGCAGGCTTGGTGAGCAGAAAAGTCTAATTTAAAAAACATAAAAAAATCTTACTGTTCAAAAACTTTTGACTGGTAGTGTACATTCATAAATATTTGGAAATATTTGCAACGAATTTATAGAATAGAATAGAATATATAATTTTTTTATTAATAGTTTTAATTTTATTAATAGCATCTGGAACCACTATGTGAAAGAGTTTGTATTTATTAATAATATTTATTAATTGTGTATGTGTGTGTGTTTTACCTAAACAGCTGCTAAGACATCTGGATCCACTGAGTGAAATATTAAATAATAATAATAATTATTATTATTATTATTATTATTGCCTGTTAGTCTTGCTTATTATTCAGGATGGAGTTATTTTATATAGGTATTATATTATTATATAGTGTATAATTTTGGAGTTATTTTTGTATAGACACATAGATAATTGTACAAATAGTTAACCAAAGTAACACCTCAAAAACCACGTTGACCACGTTAGATATCACTTATCATTAGTAGTAGTAGTAGCAATTTCTATTATTTATTTATTGAATTTTTTTTTTTTATTTAGATTGAAGATATTTTGGTCAGTTTTTGTATAGACACATACAGAAAAATGTACAAACATTACATTGTTATTATTATTATTATTATTATTATTATTATTATTATTATTATTATTAACAACAACAGTTTATTTGTTTTCATTGTTCTGGGTTATTTTGGTCAGTTTCTGTATAGAAACATACTTTAAGTCTTAGCCATAAAAAAGTTCAATTTCCAATGCTAGATACAGTTACAGGTCATTTAACAGATACTTCTGTGTAATAGCGACATTCTAAAACATGCAAAAAAACCGAAAAGGAAACATTTAAAAAATCGTGTAAATAATTAATGCCACTCGAACGAATACCATACGTATTACCATTGTACATGTAAAAATATATATATGGTATTATCATGGTACCTTTTATTGTAGTGCACCTGTCGTCGTGATTACATGGATCTTTTAGGTCAATATAATACATCCGAACCAACAAAAATAAAGTCACTGGGGGATGAATGAGAGTCTATAACAGGCTAACGGAAAGACAAATACAGTTTTTTTTACTGTTTACTAATTAGAAATTTTACCAGTCATTAGCTTCCTGGCTAATGTATACATGCGCCAGCTGCTACTATACTAAGCATCATAATCAATGAGTGCATAAAAAGTCTAAAAACGAAAATTAGGCTCTCGACTAGAACATAAGCATTCTCTGAGGGCTTCGCTGACCAAATTGCCAAAGTTTCTGGTTATATTGATGATCCACTATACCTGATCCGTATTTGACATCATGCGAGTGAAGTCTGACGTTGTGCCGGGTGTTCATCAGTTTGACCAGAGATCCGCACGTCACATAGCTGGAGTCCAAATCACGAGCGCCGCATTGGGCAAACATAAAACATACTAAAATTAAATCCAGAAAGAGAGATATAACTCTAAATGGTCCCATCGTTACAACTCGTTTCTATGCACATCACAGAAAAATGGATTCGGAGAGCCCCATTCAAACGCTGACACGCTTTCTAACCAATCGCATCGTGACAAGTCCGAAAACAAGGAAGTGATCCACGAGCACACACGGAAACCAGTGATTGGGCGAGAATGATGTGACGTCACGACATATTAATGAACGTTACATTACACAATCCTTAACAGATCATTAATGTACAGTCAAATAGTTAGAAATATTGCGAAACTTTTATTCATGCGTTTGAAATGTATTAATAGATATTTAAAAAACACTTCTATGAATTATTTGTGAAAGTTGTTAAAAGTACTATATCAAGAATCAGTTATACAAACTTTATTTATTTATTTTAGGGCCGTCAAACGATTAATCGCATTCCAAATTAATGTTTGTTTACAGAAAATGTGTGTACTGTGTATATTTATTATGTAAATACAAATACATACATATACACGTATTTGTTTAAATATATATGTATGTATGTGTGTGTGTACATATATATATATATATATATATATATATATATATTTATTTATTATTTATAAACAACATTTTTCTTGAATATATACATGCATGTATGTGTATTTATATATACATAAGAAATATGCACAGTATACGCACATATTATGTTAACAAAAACTTTTATTTTGGATACAATTAATCGCAAAAAAAATGACAGCACTATAAAATATAACTTTTTTTAAATGTATACATGCATGTGTGTATATTTATATATACATAATAAATATACACAGTACACACACATATTTCTGTAAACACAAACTTTTATTTTGGATGTGATTAATCCCGATAAATGGATTGACAGCCCTAATTAATTAACTAATTTATTCATTCATCAATTTATTTATTTATTTATTTATTATTAGGGCATGTTATCACACTATAAGTAAATAGCAAAATAATTCTAAAACATAGAAAAAAGAAAGAAAAAGAAAAATCAGATCATTTTATTGTGATGGATTAATCGTATAACATTTTAGCAAACACATGACAACCTTTGGTTAAAAGCTACCTCATAGTTACTTTATTTATTCACCTTATTTTAATTATATTTACTTTATATTAATTATTATCTTGTTTATAGTATTTAATATTTTATTAATTTATTTTATTATATTATTATTTCCTTTTGATTAGCCAAGAACGTAGTGTAGTCTCAATTTAAAACTAATTTTAAACCAGGTGTTTAAACCTAACATAGATAAGCACTACTAGTCAAAATAGTGGCAAATTGGACTTTAGCCTCAAAACGCCACAGATACTGAGAAACAGCACTTGTAACAACATTATATGTGACAACATGCCCCGGTCTCCTTATTAAAGAATTTCCACAAAGTGTCTCATTACTTTTTGTACCATTCTTTCATTAGGAGTCATTTACACAGGATGCATTCTTGCGTTTAACAAAAGACATATTTCTAGAGTTTCATTGTAATCTGTTTTATGTAACAGTGTTAACACATAATGTAAGTGATGCCATGCATATCATTGCTTTGTCAGGTGGCTGAAATTGAAAGCACTTAATGAATGTGCGCAAACAAAGATCATAAACATGATACCCTCCTTCTCTTTATGATGTTTTCCTTATTTCTAAACGAGGTTGCGTGTCTTGGGAAAACTTTCAAAAGCCTCCATAGACACGTAAGCAAAGTCACACCTGCTGCCTAAAGTCTGTGTACAAGGATAACATTCAGCTTACATTCATAACACTGGAAACAGCAAAATCCTGGCTCTGGTGAGTATGCTTGTAGCCTAGTTTGTTGTTGTTTATTAATTAATGTTTAAATGAAATTAAATAATTGTTTAGTAATTAATAAATCTGATTAAAAACAAAATGTTCACAATAGGTTTATCTCTTAAAACACCACATTGTCATGTTTTTAATTAGTCTCTATTATTCCTAAAGTAACTTTTGGTTGCCAACATCTTGAACTAAATCAAATTAATCATTTTAAGAACACATGAAAACAATATATTATCGTGCACTGATCATGGTGTAAATATCTGTATTAAAAAAAAAAAGTTCAAATATCTATAAAAAGTACAAAATATAAATATTTACTTTAAAAATAAACTTTGATATAAATCAGGAAGAGAAACCGTGAAACGGCAAAGGCCTTTTTGTACATGTGGCGTTGTTTTATTCACATCCGGTAGAGGGCGCAGCAACTCCGGAAAAGGAAATTGCCGTTCTATGTCTTCAGACGGTCATTCTCTCCGTACAGTGCTGGATACATTGTAAAAAGGACTAATGGCAAAAACCTCGCAATAAAATGGGTAAGCGATCACTACATTATTACTGCTAGCTAGGAGTATATCACAAAACAGGATTAGTCCATTTGAAATGATAAGACATTTGTTTGTTTCTTAGCTATTAATAGATCAAGCGGAGTAAATGTATAACCAGTATGTTATTAGGCTGAGTAGATGCGATTGTACCATATGTGATTGAGAGGCAGTGGCAGCCGCTCCTCTTTACACCGATGAGGTGAATAAGTCGACAGACAGACTTTTAGATCTGTCTTATTAACGAGCCGGTGATTTCCCGGTAAGCAGCTTTCCCGCAGCTGAGGCTCGTGTTTCATACAAACCGTTTCATTTTGTCTTCAAACAGATGATGTTGGAATGACGTGGTTTGACGCGTTAATTCAAGGAACCTTTCCTGTTGTGTACATGACCGGGTTTCAGTATATTTGATGACTCACATGACTAACACTTCTCTTTCTGTCTTCAAATTGAAAAAACTGTCTTTTTTAGAGGGCAATAAATTGGTTAATCGGTTTTTAGTAGACAGTTTAAAGATATTTACGTTTCATCGGTTATTAGTATTATTGGATCTACCCAAATGGCACCGCTTGTTGAAAATAAGACAAAACAACAGGTAAAGTAAACTTTTTTTAATATGTCGTTTGTGTAATTACTCAACATTTTATTAATATAAAAGAATTGCAGCAATTAATTTGCGAGTTAGAAACGTACAGCTGAACAATTAGACTCAGCCTAAAAAAAAAAAAAGACCTTGAAGCAGACAAACAAGTTTTATAAATAGCAACAACTTTTAATATATATATATATATATAGTCAAAAAGTCTGTGAACAGTAATATTTTGAATGATTTAAAAATAAATCTTTTCTACTCATTTAGATTTTTTTTTACTATATTTATATTTTAATATATATTTTAAAATTTAAAAAATATATAAATTAATTATTTAAAATTTTCAGCATCATTACTCCAGTCTTCAGTGTCACATTATCCTTAAAAAAATCATTCTAATATGCTGATTTGCTGTTCAAGAAACATTTATTATTATTATTATTATTATTATCAATATTTAAAGTTGAGTACTTTTTTTTTTTTTTTTTCAGATTAGCATTTATCTGAAATAAAAAGCTTTTGTAGTATTATACCATTCAAAAGAGTCAGCTTGGAGTCAGCATAATTTTTTTGGGGGGGGGGGGGAAGAAATGATAGAAATTAATACTTCTATTTAGCAAGGATGCTTTAAATTGATCAAAAGTGATGATGAAGACATTTATAATGTTACAGAATATTTCTATTACAGATAAATAGTGTTCTTCTGAATTTTGTATTCATCAAAGACACCTGAAAAAATTCTACTCAGCTGTTTTCAACATAATATTTTGTATACATATTATATTTTGTAGTGCAGTCAAAAGATCCTTTGTTCATTATTGTTGTCAGAAATCTGAAATAAAAATAAATTAAGTTCTGCTTAATGTAAAAACAATCAGTATTATTCCTAAAAGAGATAAGGGTCAATTACTAGTCCAGTGTTCTTGTCTTTCGACAGCAAGGCGAGGAGAAGATGCCTCAACCCAAGGTGAAGCTGGTGGTGACAGGAGATGATTTTGGATACTGTGAGAGAAGAAATCAAGGGATTGTGGATTTGTTCAAAGCTGGTGGGATCTCCAACGTCTCTCTTCTGGTGAATGCAGTCTCAGCGGAGCACGCGGCAGAGCTAGCCAAAAGGTACTGCGGCTGATTTCAAACTAATTTTAATTACAAGTAGATAGATATACATTTAAACAAAATGTTACAACACTCTGCTGTACCACATGTAAGCTGGAAAATCTAAAAAGCTGATTCAAAGTAGTAATAAAATCTATAATAGCATTTCAGTGATACTAAAATAACTGCTGTTCTTACACACAGGAATCACATCCCCATTGGTCTCCATGCGAATCTCTCAGAGGGTCTTCCAGTCTCTCAGGACCTAAAGGGCTCAACACTCCTCAACAAGGATGGATACTTCCATGGCAAGATGGGCTTTCGGGAAGTTTTGCAGAGTGGTCAGCTCAAGATGTCAGAGGTATGCACACAATCCTTAAGACCAACAGAAAGTAGGGGTGTAACGGTACGTGTATTCGTACCGAACCGTCACGGGGCAAATTCCAAATGGAAGTGATCATCTTTATGCCCTACTCCCTTCGAAGGGCAGAGCCCTTGGAGTTTAGACTTTGGAGTTACCAGGCCACGTGCGGCGTGTCATTATGCATGTTTGGAATGAATTTGGCAAACGGGGCGACGTGATTTCCTCATTATCTTCAGCTGGCATGTTCCTGCGACAACGCAACGCAACACAGTGTCCGTCAGCAGATGTCGCTGTTTTAATCTTTTTATTGTAGTTAGCATAACTGTTGCAAATAAACATTCATTTTATATTTTAAAAAGTTATATATATATATATAGTTTTTATATATTATGTAGCATATTTTAAAAACTTTAAAAAATATAAAATGTAGGCCCTATATTTATTGGCAACAGTTATGCTAACAACATTAAAAAGATTAAAGGGGTCATCGGATGCCCATTTTCCACAAGTTGATATGATTCTTTAGGGTCTTAATGAAAAGTCTATAATAAACTTTGGTTAAAAATTCTCAGTGGTAGTGTAAAACAACACCCTTTTTACCTTGTCAAAATCAGCTCTGCAAAAATAGTCTTGTTCTGGTCAAGGTTGCTTTAAATGTTAATGAGCTCTGCTTGCCCCGCCCCTCTCTTCTCTCTGTGGAATGACGAGCCTGTTTACTTTAGCTGCGTTTAGCCGCTAAACTTGCTAACTAGCACATTATTAGGAAAGGCGATTGCAAAGATTCATACAAAAACCCTTATTCTCACTTCTGCCGTAAGTGAAGCTGGATCACGAATGATTTGTGCGAACATAGATGGATATATGTAGATCGGGAGGCGCATTCCCTTCACAAACAAACGTAATCCACTACATCTTCAGCGGCTCAGATGTCGGGAGTAAATGACGACCACTACGTTCATGATTACATCCAGCAACACAACACCTCAATCGCTTAATCTGAGATATTCTTGTCTAATTTACATCCCTGCTTCAGCATCGAAACAATGGGGGTCGGACTGTGACAGCTGATTTAAGGCGGGTCTGAGGTAAGATGCTCATGTCAATCAACTATCAAAGGAGCGGCCTCTGTCGGTGTGAGAATGGCTCAATTTGAAAAAGGGGATATTATTTTTACAGATTAATTAAGAACCACTGCGTGGATTTTTATCATTATAGGGTAGACTGACAACACACATTAATGTTCAAATAACATGTAAAAGTGATCATAATCACGTGGCCTGCTCACTCCAAAGTTTAAACCCCAAGGACACTGCCCTTCAAAGGGAGTGGGGCATAAGGATGATCACTTCCATTTGGAATTTGCCCTGCGACGGTTCTGTACTAATACATGTACCATTACACCTCTAACAGAAAGTCAAATAGGAGTGAATTCATACCTTACACTGTAAAAAATAAAAACACCTATTTCAACTTTAATTGCTGTCTTAAATTTTTAAAGGAGACATCGGAGGCAAAATTCACTTTTACATGGTGTTTGCATATATATATATATATATATATATATATATATATATGTATATGTTTGTGTGTGTCTTAGCAGTGTGTAAACACACCCACTCTACAATGATCAAAAAAAATTTTTTTTGAATCCCCCAAAACATAAACGGTCTCAATTATCAAGCCGTTTTGATTTTCTGAGCAGTATGATGTCAGTACAACTTAGTCAGTACAACTTAGCCAGTTGTACGCTGTCCGCCATTTTCTGACTGTAGCAACGTGTTGTAAGCAATGCAGGTGTTTTGTAGTTGGATGTAAAAGTGAACATAAGAGTCTTAATTTTAGCCTGACATCAGAGCCAATGAAGATGCAGTGGATTAGTTTTGTTTCTGATGGTAACATGCCACCAAATACACAAAAAATGGAAGAGAGGAGTGGAGTGAGCAGTAGCTTATTATCATTTAAAGAGACATTCACCAAAATGGGTTGCTGTGAACAGAGCTGTTTTTGACAAGGTAAAAAGGGTGTTGTTTTACACAACCATTGAGGAATTTAAACCAAAGTATGTTGCAGACATTTCATGAAGACCCTAAACAATCATACCAACTTGTGGAAAATGGGCATTTGATTTCCCTTTTAAGTATAGTCAACTTGGTTGTTCAAGTAATTTCAACTTGTTTTAAGTACATTAAATCAACTTAAAAAAAAATCAAATCAAATTTCACTTAATTTACAACAAAAATTGTTTATTTTCAAAGACAAAGGACAGTACTTTTTTCCTGATATAACCTTTTTAAATGTATGAATTTTTTTTTTAAAGTATCTGACTTTAGATTCAAGCACAAAAATCATGTTTGTCCGATTTTGTTGTGCTGTTTGCTTAAGCTGTGTTGTGTTTTCTGTTTTAAAAGGTGGAGGTGGAGCTCAGAGCCCAGGTAAATCGATTTTGTGAACTGGTTGGCCACATGCCCTACCATATGGACGGCCACCAGCATGTGCACGTACTGCCAGGTAACAGTGGGTTCACTTTAACCATCCTTTTAAAAATGTTTTGTGAAATCAGTCACCAAAACTGCCTTTATTTAACCAAAATGCTTAAAATATTATGAAATATTATTACAATTTAAAATAACTGTTTTCAATTTGAATATATTTTAAAATGTAATTTATACGTGTCATGCAAAGCTAAATTTTCAGCATCATTAATACAGCCTTCAGTGTCACATGATCCTTCAGAAATCATTCTAATATGCTGATTTGCTGTTCAAGAAACATTTATTATTAATATCAATGTTATAAATAGTTGTGCTGCTTAAAGAAGTCCACTTCCAGAACAAAAATGTACAGATAATGTAATCACTTCCTTTTCATCCAAGATGTTCATTTCTTTCTTTCTTCAGTCGTAAAGAAATTGTTTTTTGAGGAAAACATTTCAGCATTTTTCTCCATATAATGGACTGATATGGTGCCCCGATTTTGAACTTCCAAAATGCAGTTTAAATGCGGTTGTAAACGATCCCAGCCAAGGAAGAAGGGTCTTATCTAGCGTAATGATTGGTTATTTTCATAAAAATAATATAATTTATATACTTTTTAATCTCAAATGCTCGTCTTGTCTTGCTTTCCCTGAACTGTTTTTTTTCCGGTTCATGACAGTTAGGGTATGCCGAAAAACTCCCATCTCATGTTCTCCCTCAACTTGAAAATCGCCCTGTATCGCTGTTTTACCTTTTTTGTTAAGGGTGTTTGATCTTCACTTTGCATAGACTGGGTCGGTACTTCTGCAATGATGTAGGATGATTTTGAAATGATTTTTGAAGTTGAGGGAGAAAATGTTTAAAAGAACAGCATTTATTTGAAACAGATTTTTTCCGTAACATTATAAATGACTTGTCACTTTTGATGCATAAAGGCGTCTTGTTGAAGAAAAATAGTAATTTCTTTCAAAAAAACATTTTTACCATGTTTTTCAGAGGTGCGAGAGGTGTTCGCCCAAGTTCTCTCCGATTTTGGGATCACCTACACACGAGTCCCAATAGAACCTGGTCTTAAATTTTGCACCTTCCTTCCGTCCCATCTGCGAGACTTCAACGCACAGGTTGAAAAAGATGCTCTTGAATCTATTGAGGTCTTTCATCGCCATGGAATAAGGTTTGTTAGGCAGCATTTAAAATGATCAGCACCTGGTTTTCAAGTAGAAAGGTTTTACAAATATTTTAGGAAATATTTACAATACCTTGTGTAGTCATTACAACAAGTTTGGTTACATTTTAATAGTCTATAAATATTAATTTAATCGATTAAATATGTGACCCTTGACCACAAAACCAGTCTTAAGTAGCACGGGTATATTTGTAGCAATAGCCAACAATACATTGTATAGGTCAAAATGATCGATTTTTCTTTTATCCCAAAATTCATTAGGATATAAGTAAAGATCATGTTCCATAAAGACATTTTGTTAATTTTTCTACTGTAAATATATCAAAACTTAATTTTTTATAAGTAATATGCATTGCTATGAACTTCATAAAGGTAATTCTCTCAATATTTAGATTTTTTTGCACCCTCAGATTCCAGATTTTCAAATAGTTTGTATCTTGATCAAATTTTATCCTATCCTAACAAACCACACGTCAGGGGAAAGCTTATTCATTTAGAAAATTTTGGCCCTTATGACTGGTTTTGTCATCTATGCTCACATATAGTAGGCACAGTTTATACAAAATATCAATAAAATGTTTTTTTCACTCCCTGATAAAATTTGAATCAGCTATATACTATTTTTGTATGTCTTCTCAGATGGCCTGACGTATACCTGGGCCTGAGCACCATGGGTAAGAACATGTCTGTGTCCAACCTGAAACGTGCTTTGGCCTTCACTCTAGAACCTTCACTAGATGACGGTGTGACATCTCCATTGATACAATCCAATGACGCCGCGACTGACTCCTATCGTCCGGTTACGGCAGAGCTCATGGTGCACCCAGGATATCCAAGTCAGCCTCACCAGGGCGGATGTGGAGAAGGACCGGATGACTTCTCCCAGTCCACAGACCGACTACATGAGCTGAATACTTTGAGGGACCCTTTGGTGCTTAACTACTACAGGCAACAGGGGATCCTCCTCTGTGCCTTTAAAGACTTTTAAACACTTTGAGCAGAGTATTTGGTGTATCGCATACCTTGAACCATACCTCAGTTAGACATTAGAGTATGAGTGCTTGGTTTGAGAAAAAGGCAGAAAATCTGCATTCAGTTTCATAGTGCTGCTTCCAAAGCCCATACTAAGCAATCAGAAGCTGCTACTTGAAGTAGAGCTAAAACAGTATATTATACTAATTACTCAACACAAACACACTTATTCGATTGACCTGTTTTTAAAATTTCAGCTATTAGATACTATTAGATTGACCTCTTTTTAAATTGTTCAACAAGACTTTTTTTTTTTTTAAGCAGCCAGCCATTTCAATAGAGAGCTGCATCCTTATAACAGGAAGGTGCAATTTTATATGGATTTGTTTCTGAAAATATTACTTATTTGAGCAAGTCTCTCTCAAATCCACATATTAATATTGCAGAGAACCATAAAACCCAATGACAATGCCATATTTATGATTGCAACGTACTATATGAAGATTTTTAACTCAACTGAACATGTAGCAATTACTTTATATATTTAAAAATCAAAGGTATTTTTGGGTACGATGTTTTTAAAGAATGTATTTATGATATTTTTATGAACCTGAAATAAAAAGAGTTCATTTGACCTTGGATTTCTTAATGAAATTTGAAAAAAAAAAAAAAAAAAGCCTTTGGAACAAGCATTATGATGGATCAATATTATATTTGCACTAGAACATGTATAAAACTGCTTACGCACCATAGGAATGCATTTGTACACCGAGCATCCAGTCTATTGAAAAATTCATTCAGAACTAGGTCAAAATAGCCTTTATTTGGTGAGTTCAACCTTTTGTCACATATTAGGGTTAACATGTTTATAACCTGTATGTTAAATTCAGGCCATCATGGCATTTCAGAATAAGCTGTAAGCAACAGTTTGGAGTTGAAGTAGTAGTCCTCATAAATATGTTGTTTACTAATGCTAATATATTCAGGTTAAACGATCACTAAATGCTCAAGTTCCAATTTGATTTATCACAAATCCATAATGCGCTTTTAAACTGGGGAAAGCCTGTTGGATTGATTTTAATAGGAAATTAAGCCAATGTTTGATATAACATTGCTTGGTCTTCCTTTTTTATTTTGGTACACAAATGTGCTTTTTCCAAGTCTGATATTGCATGAAGTTTTTAACCATTTGAGGCGTTCTGCACAAGCAAATATTATTGAAAGCCTAAAGAACCTTTTTTTTGCATTACAAAGAGTGGCATAAAAACCACTCAAGATGGAATACTTTAAAGAAACTAGAGAATGTTCTAGAAAACTCACGGTCAACTACTGCGTTTATTTTCTGTGTTGGGAGAAAATGGGAATAATAATAATATTTCTCAGTAGCGTACATCTCTGTAAATCTAGGGGCCATTTCCATGATTGAACCCAAATAATCAACAATATACAATAATTTCCTATGAAACATGTTAAAAGAGATGTTTAAAATTAGCGATCATCATGGAAAATTACGTTGACTCACACAAAGAGCGTTGTTTTCATCCTTCCTTTTTTTCATTTGTGAAACAAAAGCATTTCAATGCAATATCGGCCGCTAAGCCGCTTTCTTTTCTGACTTTACAGTGGTTTTGCCGATTCGAGGCTTGGTAAAGGGCTGGAAGTAGCCTGTTCCTTAGACATACCGTGCAACCCAACAAGTGCAGTGAAAGTAAAAAGGTCATATGAAATAATCTGTCGCCGTCACTGAAATCCTCCAGCTGCGTAACCTGCATTCCTCCTTAATGTCTCCTTTTTTGTGTTGCGGAAATCAAAGAGCACAAATGTAAGAAGAGGGAACAACATAATAATAATAATAATAACAATATACATGATAAATTACAATCCATCCTTGTGTTAAATGAAGTGTCACTTCCAAAAGTAATTTTTGAAAGTTTTGTGTAATAATGCAATGATTCATTTCATCTCATTACAAAAGGGTCAAACAGCATTCGTTACTCAAACGCCCTGTACAATTGCCAACTTCTTTGTCTTAAGTTATCCTCTAACCAAATTTCAATGCTTTCAAACTCGAAAAAGAAAAAAAAACAAACAACATAGTAGAAAGTTAGTAAGGGCCTCAAGCTAACACCGGAAACTCAGATCGGATGTCCTCGCGGCGTCCTGCCTCAAGACGGAGGCTGCAGCTGCGCTGTACTTCTCCAGCTCGACTAGAGTGACACGTGGAAAGGAGAAGAGAAGGAGGGAAAGCGGGCGGGCGGGAGGGAGGGATAGAGGATGGCGTTTGGGTGTCAGGAGGAAGGTAGTAGAGCGAGGGGGAAGAGGATCAGAGGAGTAGGAGGGGTCTGGGGCTACACACTTGTCTGGTATTGTTAGTCCACTGGCCGCTTTTCGCCGTGTTTCTTTGTAAACTCTTCTGCATTCTTAAAGAATTTTTTACGGTCTTTTGAGTATTCTTCTGCTAGGTCGGCCCTCAGAGGGTGTTCTGGCTGTGGGTCGTTCACCAGGGCAATGAGCGACTGAATTACTGGAGGAAGAAAGGGAAAAGGATGGATGTTATCACTGGTTGCAACAACAACAAAAATGTACTAGTAACTGTTAAAATATTTATTCTTGCACTATAAAAAAAATGCTAGGTTAAAAACAACCCAGAGCTGAGTGAAATATGGACAAACCGAGCAATTGGGCTGTTTTTTAAAAGTTCAACCCAACCTTCTGGGTAGTTTTATTTAACTCCAATATTGTTTAAAAAATGACTATATGGCTGGCTTAAAGGAGAAGCTCACTTCTACAACAAAAATGTACAGATAATTTACTTGCTTCATTATCATCCAAGATGTTTATGTCTTTCTTCAGACATAAAGAAATTGTTTTCTTGAGTAAATTCTCCATATAGTGGACTTCTATGGTGCCTGCGAGTCTAAACTTCCAAAATGCAGTTTCAAAGGTCGCTAAACGATCACAGCCGAGGAAGAAGTCTTACCGAGCAAAAAGATTGGTTATTTTCCAAAAAAAAATAAAATAAAATAAATAAAAGTACAATTTATATACTTTTTCATCCTGGTCAATGGTCGTCTTGTCTCGTCTCTGAGATGCGTAGTCTGTCTACTCTGGGTCAATACAGTTAGGGTATGTCGAAAAACTCCTGTCTCGTTTTCTTCTTCAACGTCAAAATCGCCCTACATTGCCATTTTACCTTTTTTTTTTGGTAAAGGGTTTTTGTAAGGGTGTTTTCACACCTGCCTCATTTAGTTCGGTTGAATCGCACTAGAGTTCATTTTCCCTCTTGGTGCGGTTCGTTTAGGCAGGTGTGAATGTAGCAATCGCACTTGAGTTCACACCGAAAGTGGACCAAAGAAGCGTACCGAGACCTCCTTGAAGAGGTGGTCTCGGTACGCTTTCAAATGAACACTGGAGCAGTTTGGTTGTAGTGAGAAAGCAATCCGATCCAACGGACCAACGAACCAGGCTTTATCACACTGTATAATGGGTAATTACAGTTCCATGAACAGCAGTAGCTTTGTTGTTTTGCTAATACCACTTAAAATGAACATGTCTGTCTGCGCCATTCAAAATCAAAGCACGCCTTTTCATTTTATAATGCTGTCTTATTGCTCTGTTTGTAGTAGGTGTGTTTTAAAAATGTTTTCCTGATGAATCCTGGACTCCTGTTCAAAATTATAAATTAATACAAGGATAAAAATAAAAATAAAAAAAAAGCAACAATAAGCCCGCAAAGCTGTTGTTGTTCCATTGTAACAGATGACAGCTGAGCGGAATCCCAGAAAAAAACGTGGAACTTTGACCAATGAGAGGACAGTTTCACTAGCGCGTGTCTTTTATTAACACATTTGGTCCGTTTAGAAACTTTGCTGTGTGAAAGCGAACCGCACCATGAACAAAGCGCAACATTGTAATAATTTTAACCCCCGTTTCGGAACAAAACAATCGATCTACAGGTGTGAAAGCACCCTAAAGTTGAACTTCTTTGCATGTTCACTTTGTAAACACTGGGTCGGTACTTTTGCAGCGATGTAGGACCATTTTGAAGTTGGAGGAGAAAATGAGATTGGAGTTTTTCCGACATACCCTAACTGTATTGAACCGGAATACACAGAGTTCACGCACAGCTAGACAAGACAAGCATTTGAGGGTAAAATGTATATAAAATACACTGTGTGCAGAATTATTAGGCATGTTGATATTCTGGTCATATTTTTTTTCCAAACACATTTTACCAATTCCAAACCACATCAGTCTTAATAACTACTGTCAATTTTGTATTTAATCATTTATATGTGATATATAATTGTCTGTGAAGGCTGGAAGTGAAAAACTCCTTATATTCAGGTGTGCATAATTATTAGGCATGTTTTCTTTTACAGATAAAATGAGCCAAAAAAGATATTTAACCCAGACTGAAAAGTCCAAATTATTAAATGCCCATGAGAAGAATGCAATACTAATGCATTACAAGAATTTGCAAAGTTAAGGCTTGACCATTGGACAGCCAAATGCTTGTTGAGTCTGCATGGTCAGAAAAAACAGGTGGAGAAGAAAAGATGCATGTTAACTGCAAAAGAATTAGGAATTAAGGTGAAGAATTAGGTGTGACACCATCAGGAACCGTTTCCAGTTCTCCAGCGCCACCATTTTCCAGAACTGCAACCTACCTGGAGTCTTCAGAAGTACAATGTGTCAGGTTCTCAGAGACTTTGCTTGGTAAAAAATCCTAAAAAATGCCCCTGACTCAATAAGAATAACAAGCTGACGTCTTGTGAAATACATGAAGACAGTTTTTTTTCTATAGGCTTTACAGACAGATAAGTTGAGAGTGACTCTTGAAGGACAAGCATCACATCCTCTTGTACCTCTGATTCAAGAATTTATCCTCCAAAATCTGGCAGTAAGTTTTGGGAGTTCATTTTAGTCCATCTCTGCAAGTCAGACTTTTCAGGATTGGAGACTAAACATGAACTCCCAAAATGTACTGCCAGATTTTGGAGGATAAATTCTTGAATCAGAGGTACAAGAGGATGTGATGCTTGTCCTTCAAGAGTCACTCTCAACTTATCTGTCTATAAAGCCTATAAAAAAAAAAAAAAAAAAAAAATACTGTCTTCACGTATTTCACAACACGTCAGCTTGTTATTCTTATTGAGTCAGGGGCATTTTTTAGGATTTTTTACCAAGCAAAGTCTCTGAGAACCTGACACATTGTACTTCTGAAGACTCCAGGTAGGTTGCAGTTCTGGAAAATGGTGGCGCTGGAGAACTGGAAACGGTTCCTGATGGTGTCACACCTAATTCTTCACCTTAATTCCTAATTCTTTTGCAGTTAACATGCATCTTTTCTTCTCCACCTGTTTTTTCTGACCATGCAGACTCAACAAGCATTTGGCTGTCCAATGGTCAAGCCTTAACTTTGCAAATTCTTGTAATGCATTAGTATTGCATTCTTCTCATGGGCATTTAATAATTTGGACTTTTCAGTCTGGGTTAAATATCTTTTTTGGCTCATTTTATCTGAAAAAGAAAACATGCCTAATAATTATGCACACCTGAATATAAGGAGTTTTTCACTTCCAGCCTTCACGGACAATTATATATCACATATAAATGATTAAATACAAAATTAACAGTAGTTATTAAGACTGATGTGGTTTGGAATTGGTAAAATGTGTTTGGAAAAAAAATATGACCAGAATATCAACATGCCTAATAATTCTGCACACAGTGTATATATAAACTATCGTATTACAGTGTATATATAAATTATCTTTGTTTGTTGACTTCTCCTTTAATAATTTTGTTGGGTCTTTTTGTCATTCTTAGTATTTTTTTTTTTTTTAAACGTGTCTGTACCTTTATTTTTATTTCTGTTTTAGTTATTGTAGTAGATTAAGTTAAACTAAAATGGGAACTGTTTTTTTTTTTTTTTCACTTAACATTTACTGTAACACCTTACAATACAGTTCATTAGTAGACATTAGGGATGTAACGGTATGAAAGTTTCCTATTACGATTATAGTGACCAAAATTATCACGGTTATCAGCATTATTACGAGATTGTTAAAATGTGCTGGAAATGTTCCAAAAGTACTGAGGCATAAATCACTTCAAGTTTTATATTTAAAATCAACAATTAAATAAAATGACTTTATGTTTGCCTAATCACTAAAACAATAACTGTACCAATGATGTCCGGATTTTAAATGATAGCATGACTGACAACAGTTTAACTAATGGCACGTTCAAATATCTAATGTAAATGATCAAATAAGGCTTTGAAAACGTTTCATAAAAGGTAAACCTCAATTTTCAGCCTTTAAACAAAGCAAAGGGTTAACTCAAAATGATAATTGATTAATAAATGATTACATGCATTTCATCTGGTCCATAAATCTAGAAAACTTATCTGAATTGTTTAAATGTGTTGAATCCACAAAATCTTGTTCTTCATAAACTGGTCAAAATTTAGGCTACAGCAGGGCATGCAAATTCGGTCTGTTTTTTGGCCAGACAAAAACTGCTCACAAGCTCAATGTAAATGTACATGGAGTGAAGATGAAAACAAAATGGCATCGAAACTTTTCTGAAAACAGTCAGAACCTTCAGAGGTGCGTTCATATAATTAATTAATTAATTAATTAATTAATTAATTCATTCATTCATTGTATAATTCCCGATTTATGTTTCTACCGGTGGGTGCCCAACCCCAATTGCGAAGTGAAACGCACGGACTGTAAATACATTAATAACTAAATAATACACACATTCTTTCTATGAGGGTTGCGCTTCCCTAAATAAAATTATTTAATAAATACCTGTTTACAATAAGCACTTATTCGCACATACACAGGACAAAGTGTATGATCACTAGGCTATATATATAAATATATATATATATATATATATATATATATATATATATATTTTTACATATATATATATATATATATATATATATATATATATATATATATATATATATATATTTTTACATATATATATATATATATATATATATATATATGTAAAAATACAATTTAAATGCTTTATCGCAAACGCTTGTCTTTTCTTACTCTGCCTGAACTCTGTGTATTCTGGCTCAAGACGGTTAGGGTATGTCGAAAAACTCCAATTGTATTTTCTCCCTCAACTTCAAAAATCATTTTAAAATCATCCTACATCACTGCAGAAGTACCAACCCAGTCTTTCCAAAGTGAACATCCAAAGATGATCAATCACCCTTAACAAAAAAAAGTAAAAAAGTGATGTAGGACGATTTTGAAGTTGAGGAAGAACATGAGTTGGGGGTTTTTCGACATAAGTTTGACAGTTCAGGCAGAGCAAGAAATAGACCCATAAGATCCTTCTTCCTCGCCTGGGATCGTTTACAACCGCATTTGGGACCATTTAAAGCTGCATTTAAACTGCATTGTGGAAGTTCAAACTCGGGCACCATATCAGTCCATTATATGGAGAAAAATCCGGAAATGTTTTCCTCAAAAAAGCAATTTCTTTACGACTGAAGAAAGAAAGACATGAACATCTTGGATGACAAGGGGGTGAGTACATTATCTGTAAATTTTTGTTCTGGAAGTGGATTTCTCCTTTAATAGTTTAAATTAGTTTTTATTTTTATATTATCTTTTACATTTTTTTTTATTAGTTTCTTTATGATTTGAACTAAATTAAAATGAGAAATGTTGCCTTTGGGAACTAGCTACATTAAGTTCAAATAAGTTTTTTTTTTTAGTTAACATGTATTCAAATACCTTTTTTATGGTTTTAGTTAGTTTGGGTAGTTAATACTTTCACCTAATTTAGTGGAATATGTTTTAAGAAAAGCATTTTTATTGTTACCAACAGATATCTATCAAACGAGTAAAGGCAAAAGCCAAAAACAGAGATACTAGTTATCAAAGAAATAAAAACCCCAACATGTTTATTCCATAACATGGAAAAAAACTTTTATCTAAACAGCTTTATAAACTAGGAATGTAATACTGCATGATCTAAACTTGTTGAAAGCAATCTAGCTTTCTGAAGAAATGTGACATCACAAGAACGCTGTAAAACAGGATACTTTTTGAAAGATTATTAGAAATGAGTGATATGCCTCATCTACAAAGCAGCAGTAACTAATAACTTCAAGAGTAACAGATACAGTAAAAACAGTAATATTGTCAAATATTATTACAGTTTAAAATACCTCTTATTCTAATATATTTAAAAATGTAATTTATTCTTGTGATCTGAATCTGGAATTTTCACCAGTCATTACACCAGTCTTCAGTGTCACATGACCCCAAGACTTTTAAATTCAAATTCATTCTTATTATCAATGTTAAAAACAGTTGCCCTGCTTAATGTGTTTGTGAACACAGACATTTTCTTGGATGAATGGAAAAGTTCAAGATAACTGATTTATATATATATATATTAGACATTTTATATATATATATATATATATATATATATATATACACATCTTTTGTATCAAATGTATTTTCTGTTACTTTTGATCAATTGAATAGGTTCTTGCTGAATAAAAGTAAACATTTCGTTAAAAACAAATTAACCTCATTTCTTACTTACCCCAAACTTTTGAATGTGTGTCAAGATTTCTATTAATATAAAGTTTTATTAAATTCAGCTTTAAATATGAGCTGAATAAACAAACAAAGTGTGTAGCCTACTACATTAACATCATCAGAAAGCCTTCTATTTGGTTAGGATTTCTATATAATGAAGTGACGACAAGACCTTATGTGTTTATGCACCAGGATCATTCAAGCTTTAGCAGGTCTGACTCATGTGGCGGTTTCAGGAATACTGCAACAACTGCAGCGCGTCTCACCTTGGTCAGTTTTGGTGGCTGGTTTCCAGTTCTCTGCACTAATGACAGGCAGGCAGACCTGTCCCTTCTCGTCAATGTTGGGGTGGTAGATCTTCGTTTTGAATGTGATCTTGGGTGGTTTGAAAGGGTATTCTGCAGGAAAGATGATCTCGATCCTGAATGCCCCTTTGTCGTATGGAGGGTTGTCCTGTGGGAGAATAAGGCAAATGAGGTGAGCGCAGCTCAATCTATAATGTATATAATTACAAACAAATCGATGTTGAGAATAGGACAGAAGCATAAATGTGTGGTTTGAGATCACATATAACTAATAGCATTATGAAATGCATGGATTTACACTATCAGTTAAAGTTTTTTAAACAGTGAGATTTTTAATGTTTTTTAAAGAAGTCTCTTCTGCACCAAGCCTGCATTTATTTGTTCCAAGGTACAACAAAAACAGTCAAATTCTAAAATGTTTTTAATATTTAAAATAACTTTTCTATTCAAATACATTTTAAAATGCAATTTATTCCTGTGATCAAAGATACATTTTCAGCATGATTACTCCAGTCTTTAGTGTCACATGATCCTTCGGAAATCATTCTAATATGCTGATTTGCTGCTCAATAAACATTTTTATTATCATTATCAATATGTAAAACAGTTGAGTACATTTTTTTCAGAATTCTTTGATGAACAAAGATCCAAAATATCAGCAGAAGATAAAGCTTTTGTACCATTATACACTGTACCATTCAAAACTCACTTCTGAACTTTCTATTCATTAAGGAAACCTGAAAAATTTCTACTCAGCCGTTTTCAACTTTTTTTTTTTTTTTAGCAGCAAATCAGAATATTATAATGATTTCTGAAGAATCATGTGACTGGATTAATGATGCTAAAAATTCATCTTTGAAATCACAGGAATGAATTACATTTTAAAATATATTTAAATAGAAAAGAGTTATTTTAAATAGTAAACATATTTCAGAATTTTACAGTTTATGCTGTACTTTGGATCAAATAAATGCAGGCTTGGTAAGCAGAAGAGACTTCTTTACAAAAAACATTAAAAATCTTACTGTTCAAGAACTTTTGACTAGTAGCGTAGTCTAGCTCTAAATTGCACAAGAAATCTGTTCAAAAATATTAAAATTTAAGCAATGTTTTAGTACAGAGGTTTCCAGCTGTTTACTATGAAGTGCCAAATATCAAACTTCAAATCAAAAATGCTATATTAAAAAATACAATTTTAAAAAAAATCTTTGGCCTGCAGGTTTGGGCAACTCTGTTAATTCATAGATCTCTGTATAATTATAGCATTTCATGTGCAAATATATATTATATCAGAATTTTGTCTCCAAATCCTAAAGCTTTCAAAACATACCATTTCCTGTCTGTATGTAAAGAACATGCAAACACAATTCATGAAAGATTTACTAAACACTTACGGGAACAATGAGGCCTTGCCATGTCAATATGTTTGATTCATCAACTTGAATGTTACGGAAGTTTTTCATCCCAGATTTGCGGATTTCTTCAAGCTCCTGATAAAAAGAGTTGGAAAGAAGGATGCGTTAGATATTATTCGTAAGTTCGCAACTTCTATGTATCAAGCAGAAACTTTGAGAATCGGCTAATGCTAAAACAATTTCTCCCAATAGCAAAATTGCCATTCAATTGGTAACTTCACAGTGGAAACAAATGAAGTAGGAATAACAGTTTACATCATTGGCCAAGACCTCCTATGTATCTTTATCATGGTCAAGACATCATTCCCAAATGTAACATGAGCCAGGTCTTGACCTAATCAGTTGGAGAAATGACCCCTTCCTCAGCAGCTTACTGTAAATAACTGACCTGAAGCACAAGCCAGGGTGCATTAAAACATCAACAAACCACACCTTAAATGTTTGAAGTGCATGCAACTTCATATCCAATAACCACTGCATTAACATGGGCTGCTGTTTATGATCAATATTTAGTCTCACATAGGGCTGCAAAAAAATATTATTTTGATACTTGAATAATCTGTCAATTATTCCCTTAATTCCACTAATCAGATAAAAAGACAATTTTAAAGTTATTACCAGAATTTAATAAATCAAGTTGTTGTAGTAAGTCCTCACTGTATTCATTCAAAAATAAGCAATAGTAAAAGGGTGTGTTTTAGTACCCTGTAAGGATTAACCATTTCCTTCTATTGCCACTGAGAGGTGCCTGACATTTACAGCCATTCTTATCTAACAAGGAAGTAAACTCGTTAACATGATCCTTATGACATACATAAGTTCACTAACTGTACATTAACACCCTAAAATCTCAAATACACGATCAGAGAGCTTAACACCCACAAAGATTGGTCAGGTACATCTTGGCTAAACAGGTTATTCACGAGTTGTGAATGAAGTGATTTCGATAAGACGGAAGTTTATAAAGCGAAAGCTTGTTGTGAACACACTTACACTTTCGTTTTTTTTTTTTTATTAAGGGCGTTACTACAGCTAAGCACTTGGATCTCATTAAACCGTCTTATTTAAGTAGTATTCTACTTATCTGTGTTGTTTCAAGCTTAAAACGTTAAAGAACGGCGATTTCAGCTTATATTTGACAGATGTGGCTAGTTTGGTCGCCTTGAGTCTTGTCTAACGTCACTGCAGCGAGGTTAAAACGGCATTGTTTGGTTAAAAACATCTATCGGTTCATATAACAGCCGATTAAATGATAGTTATTGTATTCAGATGATTCGGATTTGTTTGAATCAACCGAATCCGCTGTGACGGAACTCGTCGGTGCGTTATATTCCTGTCATTCACTCGCTGTCAATGAATGAAAGGACTTGATAAAACACTAAAGCCTACTCTAACGTATCCGTCGACCCTCTATCTTTCCAATCTCGACCCCAAAATCTTGTTTTAGAGTCCCGCGGCCTCCACCGGCGCTTTTCCTCCTTCATGTTTGGAAACGCGAAGCGAGCCGAGTCATCGAGTGAGAGAACCGCTCGTACCAACGTCGATCAGGCACCAACGAACGATCAAACCGCCTTTTCCGCGAGCTAAACTTTATGGTTATACCCCTATCGCGTCGTCGTATGTGGTTTTTCTTTATTTGCGATATAAAAAGTATGAGGTTTGGACGTCTACCTTGTGTAGTCTCCTGCTCGCCGCCATCTTGAATCTTTCAACTACTACCAGAATGCACCGCGCGGCGCAGCTATGGAATCATGAGCTCGTTCGCGTTTTTAAAACTTCGGATGATCTGAGATCAGATTTTAAATTCGCCCCCAACTGACGCAACAAGCAAGGCGGAGCGCGTACAATGATCTCAGGTCAGAACCCGTGGGTACTTTCCATTACAAAACGAAACAAAAATGCCATTTATTACACTGGATGGAATTTGTTCTCCCGTGATTAATCAAGGCTTAATTTAGTCTTTCTTTATTGTTTATTTATCTCGAAAAATTATTAAAGTAAATTAACCAATAAATATAACGGTTTCAGTAAACTTCGGAATGTAGGTGTGCCCGGAGGGACATAACGTGCAACAATCAATGAACGTCCTTGACGAGGAAGTGCGTTTTCCGGATTTTTAGTTGCATGCTAGTGCAATGACCACATGATGTCACTCCAGAGTAAGGAATAATACTAAAAGGTTATTTGATGCTGAGCGTTTATTTCATTTAAGTGAAATTATTTGGTTCATATTACACAAACGATGGCCCTGGTTCTAGCTGGTTTAAGCTGGTCTAAAAAGCCACTTTAAGCCGGTTTAGCTAGTAGGGCTTTAGAAGCTACATGAATGAGAATGACAGTTGAAACAGCTGATAAAAATAACACAAGTAATCCATAGGACTGTGTGTACTTGTTTTTGCTACATTGTGGGGACCAAATGTCCCCACAAGGATAGTAAAACCTGAAATTTTTGACATGTTAAAAAATTATTAAAAATAGTAAATGATATTTATCTGAAAATGTAACAATGCAAACATGTTTTCTGTAAGGGGTAGGTTTAGGGTTGGGTTAGGGGATAGACAATATTGTTTGGTCAGTATAAAAACTATAGAAGTCTATGGAAAGTCCCCACAGTTCACAAAAACAAACGCGCGTATGTGTGTGTGTTTTAAATAAATCCATCATTAAGATGTTTTTATTCCATTTACTAGATGAACTGTTATTATGGCTTATGGGCTTATATTTATGACAGAAGTGCTGCTGGTTTGAAGTTAAAATTCCCTAATGATTGATTTGTTTCATAAAAACACATTTTAACTTCACAAGACATTAATTGATGTATTGGAGTGGTGTGGATTATTGTGATGTTTTTATTAGTTGTTTGGAGTCTCATTCTGACAGCATCCATTCACTACAGAAAATTTCTTTTCTGAGGAATGAAACAAACTCAAACAGGCCTGAGGGTAAGATTTCAGCAACTCTTCATTTTTGTGTGAACTTTTCTTTTATGACATAACTTTCAATAGAAATCATAAGATACATTTTAGTTCATCATAAATGCTTGTCAATGCATATGGCAATATACACTTTAACCATATTTTAGAGCCAGTAGAAGTCATTACATATAAAAATTTACACTACCAGTCAAAACAGTAAGATTTTTAATTTTTTTTTCTTTTTTTTTTTTTTTTAAAGAAGTCTCTTCTGCTCACCCAGCCTGCATTTATCTGATCCAAAATACAGTAAAAGCAGTAATGTTGTGAAATATTTTTACAATTTAACATAACTGCTTTCTATTTGAATATTGTAACACGTTGTCAGGATGAGGAACACAAAAGAGGCAGAAAGTCCATGTTAACATAATATTTAATGAAAACAGAAAAAAAAAAAAACACTAAATCGCAACAAAGACAGGATAAAGAGACAATGGAAGGGCAAGGCTATAAGTACTAACAAACTAGGGCGTAATGAGGATAATTAACAAGACACAGGTGATAAAGGGCAACTAATAATGACTAAACGAGGACAGGAAACAGACCAAATAAGGAAAAACAGGAACTAAATAGGAACATAGATGTGACAGATCGCCCCCCTCCCAGATGGCGCGTCCCGCGCTGTAACAGTTCCACGGGGGGTTTATCTCAGATTTTATCTGAGATAAAAAGTTTTTGTAACATTATACACTATACCATTCAAAAGAGTCAGTATATTTTTATTGAGGTTTTTTTTTTTTTTTGAGAAATTCTAAAAAAATAATACTTTTATTCAGCAGGGATGCTTTAAATTGATCAAAAGTGATCAATTCATACAAGAAAAATTCTACTCAGCTGTTTTCAACATAATAAAAATAATAATAAATGTTTTTTGAGCAGCAAATCAGAATATAAGAATGATTTCTGAAGGATTATGTGACAGGAATAAATTACATTTTAAAATATATTCAAATAGAAAAGAGTTATTTTAAATTTTACTGTTTTTGCTGTACTTTGGATCAAATGCAGGCTTGGTGAGCAGAAGAGACTTCTTTAAAAACATAAAATCTTACTGTTCAAAACTTTTGACTGGTATCATACCTAATCCTACTTAAGTATGTCAAAAAGTATTTTTTTTTTAAATAATTGTTTAAAGTATTTAAACTATAAAACATTTTTCATTTAATTTTAAATAACATGCAAATAAATAACATTCCGTCAAATAACATTCCGTTTGCACTTAGGTATTTTATTTTAAAGTATATTATTTTCATAATAAAGTGCACTTCTTTTCACAAGGGTACCATCGCTGTACTTTCCCTGTCAAAAAAAACAACTTAAACTAGCCTAAGATGGTTTGTTGGTCTCCCAACCTGGTGTGCATTTCCCTAAAGCATTGTTATCCAACGGCCACAAGTTCCTTTGCACTCTTTTGGTCATGACAGAACTTGTGACAAGTTACCTTTGGGAAACACATCCTTGGTAAGGCATGTCTGCTGGCTGATTTTAGATTTTGCATGTCAAATATGCTGTCAGTGAATGGCAATGGGAAATATTTTACATTTTAATCAGATGTATCTTAAACAATCTAACGTGGAGATCCAAACACAGATAGAGCCGAAATGATCTACAAAGGGGTTGTGAATGAAGCCTGTAAATCAAGCATTATTTGTGTGGGCTGTTTGTATGCATGTGAAATTGTGTGTGCATTTGTGGTTTTGTCAGTTTGTTTATTTGTTTAATTTTTTCCTGTCACAAGAGCCCACGTTACATCGCCAACATGCTTCCTAGGCCAAGGACAGATATAAAGTGGGCTTGCATGCTCCCATGGTTTCCTGTAAACCACATGACTGAAACAACTTGATCAGACTTGCTTCCCCTCCAGCAATTTCAGGTAAAGATAGGCTGACACAGATGGGAAACAGTAACTGTCTTGTTTCCACATTTGTGTTTAGCATCCAAAAATATCACTAATTTTACTTAATACATTAATTCATGATTATTAAGTAAAATTAATGCTTTATGTTTCAAGATGAGACTTTAACCTTTTAACTGTCACTCCCTACCTTGAACATAGACATGAAAATGCACTATCCGGAGTTAAATTTGTATAATTCATGAATGAAAACATTTTGAAATATGATTTTGATGTACAATTTCCATGGTAATGCAATGCAAAGAAAACACCTGTCAAAATATATGATTGAAGCATATGATCAAACCTAAACTTCAATAACAATAGCTATCACTGCATTGCAGTTATAACTTGCTTTATGCAGTTTTGGATTTGTAACTAGGTCAGTTATTGCTTATACAGCTTAAAATCTTAAAGATGAGGTTTAGAGCACCAGTGTAGCAAAGTAGGTCAGAGACACTTTAGTACCACAATCCCAGAATTTAATAGAAGTTAGTCAATTGTTTTATTATGCACTGACATCTTAATAACATATAATTGATATAATCTCCAAATTAAGTGTCTTATTATGGATTGAGCAAGAATGTAATGGTTTATAATCACAATCAAAAAGATGTGCAGAAAATAGCTGGTAAAATTCACAAGCAATTGCAAAGAAACAGCAATTTTATGTAAAAAAAAAAACGTGCTTGTGTTTTAAACGTTAAATTCTGCTATGACCCTCTTCAAAACAATGTGGTTACAATTACATAATTATTACACAATTACATGTCCACATAATACAATAATTTCATGCCTGAAGTTCAAGGCTTTCTCAGCAAAAGCAATATAGGGGTTTTCTGTTGATCCTCTGTGGTTTGTGAGTGGTCATTGTTGGCTGTATTGCTCTAAAATTAC
Organism: Cirrhinus mrigala; assembly: GCA_036247105.1. Lineage (NCBI taxonomy): Eukaryota > Metazoa > Chordata > Actinopteri > Cypriniformes > Cyprinidae > Cirrhinus > Cirrhinus mrigala. The sequence goes on along the minus strand of CM070011.1, from coordinate 39,673,764 downwards.
TGGAAGATTTGCCACTTCCCCCAGACATTTTACAACCGAAAAACCACTGAGGGTCTTTTTCTCTCAGAGGAAGTACTTTTTGTTTTTATTCATACTCCAGTTAGTGCTTTTTGTTATTATTCATTGCATTGTTGATAAATATGCCTACACGTTTGTCCATTTTTATGCCTGAAGAATGTTTTGCAATGCTTTCAGGAAGATCACACACCTTTTACCTGTTCTGAGATGTTCTGGGTCTCAGATTGCGTTGGTTTTGGTTGCTCGGTACATGATTGCTGATAAGCAATCAAAACATCTTATACTTGGGAAAGAATTCAACTTGTCTATTTTTTCAGATCGAATAACCGAATAATTAAGGTGCTTGCCATTACAACTGTGGATCTCTTTCATGAAACATGAGCGCAGTGGATTTCTATGTAAATAGTTTGCACGCAAAAATAGGTTCTGCTTGTGTTTACACTCCTGGGGAAAACTTGTACCTAGTTAAAAATGGATAAATATTTACCCTTTAATTATGGATATTTGTGGCATTTTAAGCATATATCACTGGTCAGGAAATTAGCAAGAATTGCATGAATGCTGTAAATAAAGTAATTTAGTACAGGATGTACAGAACCAAATGTGGGTAAACTTGCAGACTGCTTTTTACAGGAAGAAGAGTTAATGTTGTTCCATTCAAAGGTTTCAAACAGTAAGTAGTTGAAAAATGCCTCCAGTTAGTTAGAGCTTAATGTTAGACCAAATGTTCTTTATAGGGTTCAAAACATGAGCCTGATGGGCTTGTTTTCACGCTGCTCACTGCTTATCTTTGCAGCGTGGGCAGGAGCATTTTCTTGTTGAAAAATAACATATGATCATTCCTCTTTAGATAACAACCTTTCATCTGTGGCAAGCAAGCGATTCTGAAATATTCTCTAAACTCCAAAGCATTAATTTACTTTTCACAGTGAAGCAACTCACCACTACCAGCATCACTGTGGTAGGTGCATTCCGATCAAAGACACTGCTCTGGTGCATCATCATGCAACTTGTGTCTTATCGTGACTCATCACTCCACACAATTCTGCTGAAACACTCGAAATCAAACTTTCCATATTCTGCTGAAAACTTCATTCTGTCTTTGAAGTTTTTCTTAAAGGGGTAATCAGATGATTCTTTAGGGTCTTAATGAGAAGTCTATAACATGCTTTGGTTAAAATTTCTCAGTGGTAGTGTAAAAAACACCCCATTTACCTTGTCAAAATCAGCTCTGTTCAGAGTGAGCCATTCTATTGCAAGTTCCTTTAAATGCTTATGAGCTCTGCTCACCCCGCCCCTCTTTTCTGCGGGGTGACGAGCCGGTCTGTTTACGTTAGCCGTATTTAGCCATCTTTAGACGTTAAACTTGCTAACTAGCACATTATTAAGAAACCCTTATACTCACTTCTGCTGTAGGTGAAGCTGCATCACGAATGATTCGCGTGAACACAGACACATTTTTGTAGATCGCTGGGTGCATTTCCTTCTGAAACGAAAGTAATGTTAATCTTCTGCATCTTCAGTGGCTCAGATGTCGGGAGTAAATAATGACTGCTATGATCATTATTACATCCAACAACACAACACCTCAATCGCTCAATCTGAGACATTGTTGTCTTTAACTGCACCGGAGTACACCCAATGGCGGTCGGAGTAGGACTGTTAAAGCTCAGTCAGGGCAGGTCTAAGGTTAGACGGTCATGTCAATCAACTGTCGTGGGAGCGGCCTTTGTTGGTGTGACGTCATACTGACAAGAAGCTGAGAATGGCTTGATTTGAAAAAGGGGATATTTCTTATAAAGATTACCAAAATACCACTGGGTGGATTTTTATCATAATAGGGTGGTTGTGTACACACACTGCCTGCACACATCTATGTTCAAACAATATGTAAAAGTGAGTTTTGCATATGATGACCCCTTTAAACGGCAATGGTGTGTTTTGCTTAAAGGAGAAGTCCACTTTCAAAACAAAGATTCACATATAATGTACTCACCCCCTTGTCATCCAAGATGTTCATGTGCTTCTTTCTTTAGTTGTAAAGAAATTATGTTTTTTGAGGAAAACATTTCAGCATTTTTCTCCATATAATGGACTGATATGGTGCCCCTTCCAAAATGCAGTTTAAATGGGGCTTCAAACGATCCCAAATGCGGTTGTAAACGATCCCAGCCAAGGAAGAAGGGTCTTATCTAGCGAAACGATCGTTATTTTCATAAAAATAATACAATTTATATCCTTTTTAATGTCAAACATTTGTCTTGTCTCACTCTGCCTGAACTGTTTTTTTTTTTCGGTTCATGACAGTTAGGGTATGTCAAAAAACTCTCATCTGCAAAATGCAAAGATTTTGAAATGTTTTTTGAAATGAGTTTTTCAAAATACCCTAACTGTCTTGAGCCAGAATACACAGTTCAGGAAGAGCGAGACAAGATGAGCGTTTGAGATTAAAAAGTATTTAAATTGTATTTTTAAAATTAAAATAGAAACCGATCGTTTCGTTAAGACCCTTCTTTCTTGGCTGGAGTCGTTTACAACCGCATTTGGGATCGTTTGAAGCCGCATTTAAACTGCATTTTGGAAGTTAAAATTCGGGGAACCATATCAGTCCATTACATGGAGAAAAATCTTGAAATATTTCTTTACGACTGAAGAAAGAAAGACACAAACATCTTGGATGACAAGGGGGTGAGTACATTATATGTGAATCTTTGTTTTGGAAGTGGAAGACTGGAAGACTTCTCCTTTAATTCTTAATTAATGCCTGAGCACCGGTGGTGCGAGGACCCTATTGGAATTTCTCAGATTCTTCTTCTTTTCCATCTCCAAAATGAATGCATTTTTGAGAGCCTAAACATGCTCGAAATCTCATGAAACTTTGCACACATGCCAGAAGTGGTCTGATATGGGTTTAAGAAGTGGGTGTGGCAAAATGGCTCGATAGCGCCACCTATAAAATTTAAAAATCATACATATATGTACGAAATTCGGTAGACACATGAAACACACCAATATCTACAAAAAGTGGTGCGAAATCCGAATTTTGAATTTTCTGAAGTTTTGTGCCATTTTTGCCATTTCAGATGTTGTCTTTAAACAAACTCCTAGAGATGTAAACAGATCAACACCAAATTTGGTCAGTGTAATCTAAAGCCCTATGTGATGTTAAATTGCGAAGATCTTGAGTTTTTGTTGAAGGGCGTGTCAGTGGCAGCCTGACAAACTGCGATGTTTCGCCAAGAAAAAGGAAGTTGTTATAATTCAGGCACCAAAGTTCACATGTTTGATAAGAATCCTGTCCTGAACACATGCCTATATTCACTTATAGCCATAGCGCCACCTGCTTGCAACAGGAAGTGACATGTTTTATGCTCTAACGAACTCCTCATAGAGATTGAATGACATCAGTATTATATTTGGTCAGTCTACTCTAAAGGACTTTGCAATGTTAAATTGCGAAGATCTTGAGTTTTCGTTGAAGGGTGTGTCTGTGGCGGCCTGACAAACTTCGATGTTTCACCATGGAAAAAAAAGTTGTTGTAACTGAGCCTTACAATGTCCGATCTGCCCAAACTTCACACTTTCGATAAGAGTCCTGGCCTGAACACATCTAAAGCCCAATATTCCGTTATAATCATAGCGCCACCTGTTGAGAACAGGAAATGACTTGTCTTACACTAACTTAAAAATGCAATGTTCAGTCTGCACCAAGCTTTACATGTTTGGTAAGAGTTCTGGCCTGAAGACATCTAAAGGCCAATATTCAGATATAATCATAGCGCCACCTGTTGGCAACAGGATACGTCATGCTACGTCATGCAGGATACTCAAACATACCATGTGCAATCTCCACCAAACATCATATGCTTGATCAAAGTCCTGGCTTGAAGACATCTACATGCTAGTATTCAGCTATATGCATAGCGCCAGCAGGTGGTAGCAGGAAGTTTAGCACATATATATGACTTTGAGATATTCCTGCTATATTGACCACTTTAAATGCATATTGCCCACTGTTCACTGTTTTCCTGAAGCCACCAGGTGGTGGTGAGCCCGGTTTGCGAGGGCCCTTTCAACGCTTCAATTCCATTTGGTAATTTCTTCATCAGTAACCTGTGAATATTGCTGCCTTCACGCCATGTCGTAATTACTGTAATTCCGAGATGACAGCACATGACATTTTACTCATAGCTTTCCTCGAGGTAGCGCCCAAGTAGCGCCAAAACGAACCTGACGGCGGTCACGTGGTATATCTGTAACGGGTTTAAGTCGTAATTCTAAAAACATTCCGAGTTTACAAGTTGTAATTACGAGTTCAGGAACACGTGAGGGCTTTGTCGTTGATAGTGTTGCCATAGAAACACATAATTCAGATAGTGTAGAATGTCACGTGTTTTCATCCCGGAATTACGGCATGGCGTGAATGCTTATTTTACCATTAAAAGATTCTAGATAAGAATGAGGAATTTGAAATGTTATGTATTACCTTTGCTGTTGTAAAACTGAGGATTAAAAACTCTAACCTTTTAAACTTCATAGCACATCATTAACATGATAGGTTATTGGCATGAATAGACTATGTTGTTTTTGTAAAGCTACGGTAAAGTGAAGCGGTGAAAGTTATCATTGTGCCAAGTTGTGGTTTTTCAAAAACGAAACTGACTTGTGCATATATGGGTGGAAGGCTGGGAATATTAAGCAAATAAAAATACCTTTTCATTTAGCAGTTGAGCCCAGGCCAGTGTCAAATTGTAATTGCACATTTCCCCTTTAGTCTCTTTACAATAGTGATGCTCTAGGGGTTGTTGTAGGTGCTTTACGGAAAGGCACACACCCTTGAATCTGTGCCAAGCTCTCTGATATCAAACTGTTTAAACTGTTTAAAATGTTCAGATCACTTTAAACACCCTTTTGTTGAACGGGAATGTTTGGAAAGGTCTAGATTAGGATACGACTAGCATATGCTGAATGAAGTGGAGTCCAAAAGTCTGGGTCTATTGAAAATCTGGCATTACACTTTTTTTTAATGTGATTTAAAAATATGCAGAATGTTTTGGCATGTGCATGCATATTACTTATTGTCGATCAAATTACGTCTAGATAGAGATACAGATAATCTATGAAATGTGACCCTGGACCCAAAACCAGTCATAAGTAGCACTGGTATATTTGTAGCACTAGCCAACAATACATTGTATGGGTCAAAATTACTGATTTTTTTATTTTTTTTAATGCCAAAAACCATTAGGATATTAAGTCAAGATCATGTTTCATAAAAATATTTTGTAAAATTTCTGCCATTAATATATGAAAACTTAATTTTTGATTAGTAATATGCATTGCTAAGAACTTCATTTGGACAGCTTTAAAGGTGATTTTCTCAATATTTAGATTTTTTTTTTTTTTTGCACCCTCAGATTCCAGATTTTCAAATAGTTGTATCTCAGCCATATATTATCTTAACAAACCATAGATCAATGTAAATCTTATTTATTCAGTTTTCAGATTATGTAAAAATCTCAATTTTTTAAAAAATTACATACTAGGAAATTGCAAATGATTATAGTTCACTCAAATTGCTAAGCTGATGATATAATTTTTAATGTAAAAAAAAAAGTTAAAAAAAAAGCAGTAGTATTTTAGCAGCAGAAATCAGTTAAATCATTTTGATTGTTTCTTTAGAGATAATGAAGTTGTGAGCATCAAACCGTTATGCAACTCTGTAAAAAAACCCTAAATATTTCTCTGAGAGTACAGCTCAATTCATACGTGTCCAATTGTTTTTAAGCTTTGTAATTAACGATCAGGTCATTCACTCCTGCAGACAATTCTACGGGAATAGAGGGGAGATAAAACGGCAAAGAATTTGGGAATGATAAATAGAAGTGAAACTGAAGCTTTTACGAGATAGGGGTGGAGCGAATACGGTAAGTCTTCGTGTGAAAGTGAAAGTTTCCTCAATTTCTGCATATAAATACCTGCTCCTGATACCTGCATATCACACCTGTGCACAATTGTCTGATGATCTTTTGGCAAATAAACACAAAGACAAGAATGCAGACCGCAACAGTAACTCTCCTGATCATTGCTGCAGTCCTCTGGGGCAACACAGAAGGTGAGAAACATTACAACACCTACTCTCATGGCATACGTCGTGCAGCTTCTCAGAAACATCCTGCAGAATTTCGAACTGAAACTTGTTTGGAATTAAGATCTGGCTGCAGCTCAGGGTTAAAAAACAGAGAAAGAACCATTCTTGGCTGTTTTCTGTGCTGGCTTGCTTTCCTCAAAGCTTCAGTTGTTGTAATTGTGGGAGCAAGTTCCCGTAAAACCAGAAATGCTCAGAGACAAGCCAAGTTTTGTTCTTACATGGGGTCAAATACATATAGAGTGGAGGGGTTTCCCATGAAAAGTGTTGCTAATGTCATCCTTTTGTTCCCAGCTTTTTCAGACGATGCTGTGGACTGCTGCCTGACCACTAAAGACACTCGTATTCCGATGCAGATCGTTGCATCCTACTTTCACCAAACCACAGAGAGTGGTTGTGCCATTGCAGCTACTGTGTAAGTATCAGTTAAGGTTCTGTATTGGCATTGATGGTTCCATTTAGAACCTTTAACATCCATGGAACTTCAAAAGGTTCTTTATATTGGAAGGTTCTACTAAAAATAGTTCTCTATGAAAACCCCCTTTTGGAAGCTTTATTTTTAAGAGTTGTGACTTCTAAAGTAGGGTTATATTAATGCATGTTCCTTCTTTCTGTTCCCATAGATTCATCACTAAAAAGGACAAGAAACTGTGCGCTCCACCAGAGAAGAATGCCTGGATTACCAAGATCATCACTCACTTAGACAAGAAGAAAAAAACTCCCCAGTAGAAATACAGGTACAAAAACTTCCCTCTTCAAGCTCTTGCTTCTGCTCTCATAGTTCTGTGACATCTCAGATACTTAGCAGAAGTTGTGCAGTTCTTCCTTGAAACCTTTTTCTGGCTCCTAATGACAAACCTAATCTGGTTTCGTTTTCCTGTTTCACAGTTAAGAGGCAAACATGATGACCCTGTAATGCACTGAGCAACACTGGACAGACAGGAAGTGACTACACTTAATCATTAACTGCCACAGTGATTTTTTTTTTTTAAATAAATTTACAAAGTGTTGTGGAAATCTTGTGAGGAATGCATGGTGGTCCAACTTTGTAAATGATTCAAAGCAGATATGCTATTTTTTTTATATATATAACTGTATTGTTTTACTGTAGCAATTATGAGTCTCATACATTTGCATGAATTATCCTGTAAGCTGTGTTTGTATTTTTAGGACTTCTATTAATGTATGTAGCATGCTTTGTGTGACTGGAATTTTTTTAAGAATGATTTGTAAATAAATTCTTTTTTTACTTAAATATTTTGTGTGCTGCATTTTTATTTAAAGCATGGAAAATTATGAATGTCTACAGTAATATGCCTTATTCAAAAGTCCTGTTAAAATATTCTTTACAGAAGGTTCTCATGCTCACCAAGGCTGCATTTAATTAAAAATGCAGTAAAACTGTAATATTATGAAGTATTTTTTTACTGTTTAAAATATGCATTTTTCTTTGTGAATATATTTAAAAAAATAATTAATTCATATGATGTAAAGCTGAATTTTTAGCATCATTACTCCATTCTTCAGTGTCACATGATACTTCAGAGATCATTCTGATATGTTGATTTGCATCTCAAGAAACATTTTTTATTACTATCAGTGTTGAAAACCGTTGTGCTGCTTAATGTTTCTTAGAAACCGTGAACCATTTTGCGAGGATTCTTTGAAAGCTTAACAGAACAGCATTTATTTGAAATAAAAATTCTTTGTAACATCACTTTTGATTAATTTAATCCATGATTGCCACAAAACAGTATACATTTCTTGGTAATACTTTACAAAAAGATTAATTAATTAACTAAAAATTAACAATACATTTATTAATCTTAGTTAATGTTAATTTCAGCATTTACTAATGCATTATTAAAATCACAAGTTGTGTTTGTTAACATTAAGTAATGCGCTGTGAACTAACATGAACAAACAATGAACAACTGTACGACTTCAATGACTTTTTATCAACTAACATTAACAAAGATTAATAAATAGTGTAATAAATGTTAACTAATGTTAACAAATGACACCTTGTTGTAAAGTATTACCAATTTCTTAAAAACAAACAAACAAACAAACAAAAAAAACATCTTACTGACTCCAAAATCGCAAATGATAGTGCATGAAATCGCATAAACTGTACCTCATTTTACATTTAGTAGATGCCTGTAATTGCCTAATGCTATTGGGCGTTCATGCACAAGATTGCTCTTACCCTCAGGTGTTTGTGATGTCAAATGCTCGAGATAGCGCGATGATGTTTCTTGATAGGCGGCACGTATGAAAAGAATGCGTGCAACCTGAAATTGCGGGGACTTTCCTGTGTTACTCAAATACGCATCGGCAGTGCTGAATAGAAAGGCATGTTTACACCTATAATACTTTTTAGATTTGCTCTGCATTTCAAAGTGCAACACATTTAAGCATTTAATTAAATAACCGTCTGTTTACAACCTTTAATATTCAGACATTTGAGCCAATCTATCATTAAAGACATCAAACAGAACATATAAAGTTCTGTTTCGAATTCAAACCTATACAGTAAACCCAATAGAATTTACAGTGCTTTTCAATCACAGGCACGCAGCAATATTCTTTTTTTATTAAAGGAAAAGTCCACTTCCAGAGCAACAATTTACAGATAATGTACTCACCCCCTTGTCATCCAAGATGTTCATGTCTTTCTTTCTTCAGTCGTAAAGAAATTATGTTTTTTGAGGAAAACATATCAGGATTTTTCTTCATGTAATGGACTGATGTGGTGCCCCGAGTTTGAACTTCCAAAATGCAGTTTAAATGCGGCTTCAAATGATCACAAATGCGGTTGTAAACGATCCCAGTCGAGGGAGAAGGGTCGTATCTAGCGAAGTGATCGGTTATTTTCTTAAAAATAAAAAAATGTATATACTTTTTAATGTCAAACGCTCGTCTTGCCTTACTCTCCCTAAACTCTGTGTATTCTAGCTCAAGACAGTTAGGGTATGTTGTAAAACTCTGACCGTAGTTTCTCCCTCAACTTCAAAATCGTCCTATATTGCTGTTTTACCTTTTTTGTTAAGGGTGTTTGATCTTCTTTGCATGTTCACTTTGCAAAGACTGGGTCGGAACTTCTGCAGTGATGTAGGATGATTTTCTGAAATGATTTTTGAAGTTGAGGGAGAAAATACGATTGGAGTTTTTCGACATACCCTAACTGTCTTGAGCTAGAATACATAGAGTTCAGGAAGAGTAAGACACAAGGAGCGCTTGAGATTAAAAAGCATTTAAATTGCATTTTTTAAATGAAAATAACCGATCGTTTTACTAGATAAGACCCTTCTTCCTCGGCTGGGATCGTTTACAACCGCATTTGGGATCGTTTGAAGCCGCATTTTTTTTTATCCGAATTTATTCATATGATGCATGCTTTATTACTCCAGTCTTTAGTGTCACATGATCCTTCAGAAATCATTCTGATATGCTGATTTATATAAAGTTCTGTTTCAAACCTGTACAGTAAACCCAGCAGAATTTACAGTGCTTTCCAATCACACACACGCAGAAATAATAATTAACTGTGATGCTGAGTAAACATTAACAGTAATTATGTAACTTTTTGTTTAACCCAGTGGAATTCCCGGCTTTTGTTGACAAGGATCAGTAGCTATACATGAAGTCGACTAAACGCCTGTCAGGTTTATCTGAACTGCTTTGTCCGTTAAATCGAAACGTTTGCCACTCTGGTGGCCTTTTATGCGAGAACGTATGTGAGAGTTTCTATTTGGTTTTAAGCGGAGAAGAGAAAAACAGAGCAAGGAACAGATACACAAAATGAGATGCATTGTGCCTTAAATTTGGCCCTGCTCCAAAGGTTTTGTCCAGGTCACAACCTCTCTTTCAATCTCTGCTGCTTTGACATTTGTTTTTTTACTGGATGGGGAGGGACTATGATAGACATTGGAGTAAGACTGAAACTTAAGATTGTCCTATAAAGCAGGGGTGCGATGGAGCAGTGAGAGGAGAGTGTCAGGGAAGTGACAAAGATCTTCCAGCTGCTTCAGCAGGACAGACGCCACACTTGTTCCACTATCTCTACTAGCGGTTGCCATGGCTTCAGCCCTCAAATCTGCGCTCAGTGTGATTCTGTGTGCGCTGGCGCTCATTCTCTGCAGCTGTCCGGCAGGTAAGTCAAGTTTTCTTCCTTCATCTGTTTTATGTGCTTCATGGTGGATATGATTTATTTGTTCATTTATTTTTCATTTATGTAATTTTTTTTTTCTGATCTTTTATATTAGAGGAAAAAAAACATCAATTTTTCAGATGAACTAATATCTAATCAACTATCAGTTTATTTATAATTTCGTAATAATTTTGTGTGTGTGTGTGATATTAGGTGTAAAATATATGTAATACGACCATAAATTATATTATTTTATGAAATGTACATTACATATTTTTATATATTAAAAATGTAAGTATATTTATATATTAAATATAATATTAAACAATTTAATGTAATTTAATATAATTAATTATTAATAAATATATATTTATATATATATTTATAATATATATATATATATAAAATTATATAATTTTTAATTTTATAAATATATGCATTAAGTATATATTAACCATTAAAAAATGTAAATATTAAAAATGTAAATGTTACATACTGAATATATAACATTTACATATACATATTACATATATATATATATATATATATATATATATATATATATATATATATATATATATATATATATATATAAAATTATATAATTTTTAATTATATAAATATATACATTACATATAACATTAAAATTACATTTAAAAATGTAAATATTAAAAATGTATTATTATCTATATGTATATTATTCATAAATATATATATATATTTATAGAATTAGCATATCTTAAACCACAGTAAAACATTTATCTGCTATGACAGTGAGCTTTTTATTCGTAGTTAGTTATTACTCCCACTTTATTCCAGCTGTCAGATGTACATATGTTTCAGTTTACTGTAAATTATGCACAATAACTGTTTTATGCCAAGACATTTTTTGAGACTCTAGAGGCAGAAACAGGTGGTGTTAATCGTTTTCCTGTATTTCAGTCTCTTGTCTCTCATCATTTTTTTTTTTTCTTAAATTTCTCTTTTGTCTTTCTCAGAGGCTCAACAAGACTTAGCAATGGACTGTTGCCTGACAGTTAGCCATAAAAGCATCCCTAAACAGGTCCTCCTCACTTACCGGAAGCAGGTTAAAGTTGACGGCTGCCCCCGAGATGCTATTGTGTAAGTATTTTCTTCAAAGGAAAACATTGTAATGGGTCATGTGTGGGAGCCTGGGAGAAAATGAAGCTATTTATGATCACATTTCCAAACAAAGCAGATGTGAAAAAACACATTTAATAGAAAATGCCATTGCATTAAACATACAATGCTCAAATTGTCTACTGTTCTAGGCAAATAATGTGCAAAATTCAATTATCTTTCAGATTCCAGACCAGGAAAGGTTTGTACCTTTGTGCCCCGCCTCCAGAGGAAGAGCTTTGGGTTAAAGAGTCGATCAAGTTTCTGGACAATAGGCTCAAGAAGTGCAGAGAAAGCAAATTTCAAGTATGTTACTCACCACAGATTTAGCATAGCTTCACAGTTTTGTTTCTCAGTCATCATTTGTAGTATCTGATGACATAAAGCTGGTTGTGCAATGGTACGTCATTGCTATTGCACAAGCCTTGGAGCAGGTCACTTTCTCCTTTCTGGTTATCATCTGACTCATGACATTGTTTATGTAAAGTAGATCACGATTTGTTATATTCTTACTCATACAAAACCACAAACTATTCAACTGCGAAACCACAAGCCAAAACATCCTCTGGCGCATTAACCTGACCACCAACAATGAGGACTCACTTAGACTGTGGGGCATGTTGCATGTATAATGAAGCATGCGAAGCAAATCTGTATTTCGAATTATAAAATTAGTATCAAAATAACTATTTTAACTATTTGACAGTCAAGCAAAGTAAAAACATGTCTTTATAAGCAGGCTTTAACTAATGGTTTTCTCTTTGTTCTTTTATTTCAGGAGAAACGCTGTCAACTCCTCAAGATTTGACTTTTTGAGTGAACACATACACATACATAAACATTAAATGGCAGCTGATGTAGTTGTTGTGACATTGCTCAATTCTCCTAACAGTTCCTGTAATACATTTACTGTGGGTTCTTCATCTTTCAGCATTTTGTAGCCTAAATTAATCAAAACATACCAAGTGGTCTGATCTTCCTATAGTTGCTTTTGTGTGAACATATAATTTTTTTTTTTTTTTTGTTCTATTTTAATACAATAATCTTGCATTTTTAAAGTGAATAAATTGGTTGACAAAAACACAAACATTGGTGGGATTGTATTCTTCCTGACTTCATAGACATGATAAATGCATAAAGACATGATAATGTGTATATTTAAAATTGATCTCACACACAAAAACACAGATTCATCTAAATAGGGAATTACAATTTACTTAATCTCTTTATGAATCATTTTTCATTTTTGTGTACAATTTTGTACGCAGGTCAGAAATTAACTTTTACATTAAGGGGCAATATTTGCCCCCCGGAATTGATTTCCAGGTGCATTTTTTACATTTGTGAGGGCAACCTTATTATTATGAAATCCATATGTTGTCTTTAATGTCAAATACTTACATTTACCCAATTACTTTAATCAAAATATTAAACTGTTGTCAATAACAATAGACTGTTTAAAATTGTGTTGAAATTGTACATGTAAAAAACAGAAGCTCATAGGGATGCAGTATCATTTATTATTTTAGATAACTGCTCTTTATATTTTAATAATGATTATTGATATCAATATAGAAAACAAAATAAAACGTTTTGTTTCATTTTGGGCATTTCACATTCTAGCTTCACAGACAAACATGTCAGTCCATGACTTTAGCCAGGTTATGCACAAGTTATGCAAAAACTCCCTTTATAATCAGTGAAGCTACGAAATTAATCTTTTATTTACATCGACCTGCACTGTGTTGTTTATGATGAGGGAATTCACGAATTCGACAGCTCCGGCGTTCAACGCTGAGTAATCCAAAGCTTCTGATTGGCCAATGCATTCCTACATTCAACAGAAACGCGTTTGATTGGTTATAAGGCTCAGCGCTGCACAAAACAGCGCGTAAAGCAATTTAATGGAAGTGTGAGCGAATCTAAATGTAATTCCGTGAATTGACACTTTTCATTCATTTTCACATTTTATTTTAATCGCGACAGCCGTAAATATGTTGTTTATTTGTGCAGGGGCATGTTTTGCCCCTTTGTCTTGAGTTTATGGGGCATTTTTGTTCATTTTGGTAGCATTTTTGCCACTGGCCCTCGTTAATTTCTTGAGTTATTTTGCGACGCTGACCCAGACGAACATCTAGGTCATAATTTTTTTATTTATTTATTTATTATTTATTTATTTATTTATTTTACTTTTAATTTCAAATATTGCTGACTAATTCGACCCCTAAAATATAACTTTTGGCTTTTGGGAGTCCATAAGGACATTATTTAGTGTCTGCATTAAGAGGCGGCTTCTTCTGTAGATGTACTGTCTGATTTTATTTCCTCAAAACCACAGCTGCTAGGTCATTGAAGCACACGCACCAGCAATGCTAAACGCCACTTAGCGGCGCTAATGAGCTCATCTATTCTGAGTAGCGCCGTTATGCAAACACGAAGAAGAGGACTCTGTACCAAAGCCACATTATGGCACGATTATCATCCTCTCACGTCGTATTTCAGTTTATATTTATAATTATTGTGCTCTTAAATGACGGAACTGTCTGTAATGTTGGTAAGTGAGCTTCGAGCGAATGAAATATCAGTAAGACAGTTCGTGTGCATCACAAAACAAAGTCAACCAGCTGGATAACTGTTAGCAAACATCTTGTTGCCATGGAGAAACACCGCTTGATTGTACAAGAACGTTAATATATTAAAGCATACATGAATGATCTGAATTTAGCGTGTATTAATAACTTAATGAGTATATATTAAATTAAATAAACATTCCAGACGTAACAGGAATGTATATCTGAAAAAAATCAATATGATATATATGAATGTATGATTTATGTCAGTGTTTCAGCCTGCGTTTATTCTGGCATCTGGTCCGAGAATATCATCCTTTCTGGTTGGAAACGTGTCTGGCATTTCCTTCAACCTCAATGCTGTTTCATCGTCAAATGCAACAGGTGGACAATTTTTCAAATCCTTTCGATGCTATAGTAACTCTATTTAATCAGTTATAAATATAAACTAATATACGTTTCAAAATTTAGAGTGTTGCCTACCTAGACAGCATTTTTAGGGCGTCAAAGTTGTGTTTAGATATTCAGAAATGCTGGTATGGTACTCTTTTCATAAATAATTGTGCATAATTCAACATCCTTAAGACCCATGTCTATTTCTCATTAATCAAACGTGAACGTTTGGTCATGTACTGTGTACATTTATTCATTTAGCAGACACTTTTAGTCACTGTATAAACATGTAAAATGTATATGCTGTAATGGTTGGACTGTTTTCATTGTAAACTTCTTCAGGTAGCATCCCGTCATCATCCTGTAGGCCGGTTACTGAAACACAATGGAATCTTTCAAATGAATTAATTGGAAAGGTGAGTTGATGCTGCCGCATTAATGGTAGTTTTATGTTATTACATAAATATATATACTATATTAATATAGAGGGGTGAAAATGTCTTATTCAGTGTCTGTCTTCAGTTTGATTAGATGTTAGCTAGAATCAGCTACATGGAAAATGTGGGCGACATGGAAAGAATTTACAGCAGTTAACAAGCATCAACACAACAAGCAATTAACTAGTGAAGTCCCAGTTGCAATAACAGGAAAATTAAATCAGTGTTATTAATCTTCATTCCAGAAAACCTGTCATTAAGCAGGGTGCGATCACCTACGCATCACGTTTTTATTCTCAACATTGAAATTCCCCTACAGTTTTCCTGTTTGGCCTCATCAGGAAAATGGTTTGTACATAGATTCATATGTCCTCTAAAACTTGCCCAGGGCTTTAATGTTTTTTTAGGGGGTACCTTAGTAAAATAAGAAATTTCCTTTCTATTTCCCCTCAGGACAGGTGTTTACAATATTTTAACACAAGTTTGCAAAGCAAACAGGTCAAAAGTAATCAGTAACATAGGTTCTTTTGCTGGTGGTTTCCACTGATGTGATACTGCACTTTCTTGTAAGTTGCTGCAGTAAAGAAGTTTCTTCTAAGAATATGTTTATGCATTCCAAAGTTTGCAATCAGTAAGATCAAAGATGCACTCATTTGAACAAAAGGTATAGTAAAGAGATTTATAATCTTATACATGGTTTCTGTTTCAATTAAATTCTGTTCTTTAGATTTTTTCAATAATCAAAGAATCCTGAACAAAAGTTGCACAGTTTCTACAAAAAAATATTAAGCAGTGTTTTTTTGTGACGTTGATTATAATGAAAAATGTTTCTTGAGCTGCAAATCAGCTTGATTTCTGAAGGATCGTGTGACACTGAAGACTGGAGTAATGATGCTGAGAATTCAGCTTTAGATGACATTACATTTTAAAATATTAAAATGGAAAACAGTTATTTTAAATTGTGATAATATTTTACAATATTACTGTTTTCCCTGTGTTTTTGATCAAATAAAGGCAGCTTTAGTAAAAAGCATTTTAAAAATCTTACCGACTTCAAAATTTTTTAGTATTATAACACCCACAAGACAGGATAATAATATTGTTCATAATACTTTTCTGTTTTGCAATATGGTAATATTGTAATATTTGCTTCAGCTCATTGTATGGAATGGATCTCTTTTTTGAAACCTGTATGTTATCTATTGTTCACAAAAACTAGATTTCATCATACTTTATCCGGTTGACTTCTTTAGTAAACGTGATGGGAATATCCCTGACATTCAAGTTTGTCAAAAACTGCAGTGTCATACCACTTGCAAATTTGTGGTAGGAGTTTTGAATTATGGTTATTCAAAGAATCGCCTCAAGCAGAAACCTGACCAGTAGGAGCGGTTCAGCTGTACATTTTTAGCGCTTGGTTTCCACAATGTATAAATCAGGCTTCATCTCACTAAATGACATACAGCATTGTTTTGTTGAAACTTCTGCCTGAGGCTTTTTAAAAACACCTAAACAAAAAAACCCTTTTACACTACCGTTCAGAAGTCTCTTATGCTTGCCAAGGCTGCATTTATTTGATCAAAATTGCAGTAAAAACAATAATATTGTAAAATATTATTATGATTTAAAATAACTGTTTTCTGTTTCAATATAATTTAAAAAACAATTTATTCCTGTGACGCAAATCTGAATTTTCAACATCATTACTCCAATCTTCAGTGTCACATGATCCTTCAGAAATCATTCTGATATTCTAATTTGCTGCTCAAGAAACATTTTTTATTATAATCAATGTTGAAAACAATTCCAATTATTCTTAATTTATTTAAGAATTCTTTGATGATACAAAACACTCAAAAGAACAGCATTTGTTTTAAAAATGAAAATCATTTATAGTAATATAACTTGTCACTTTTGTTCAATTTAATGCATCCTATTAAAATAAATGTATTTATTTAAAAACATTGAGAAACGACACCTGCAATACTGTAATGTTGCACTTCTCTAAATATCATTATATTCTTTCTTTTGAATACCAATGTATCAGAATGCCATCCTGGTGCGATTGAGTCTTAACCGCAGTCTGCAGCTGTGCGGGAATGAAACATCTGTCCTGGACTGCTGTTCGGAGCCGCTGTGTTTCCAGGAGACTCTCGTTGTATCTGCATGTGCAGATGAAACTCCCAAAGCCTCACTCGTTATACAGACCCAGATATATGCCCAGATCGTCCCCAACAAACCCCCATCTGGTTAGTGTCTTTTTTCATGTTACTGAAAATGAAGTGGTAGTACATTCTAGTGGGTTTTACTACCATTGTTGCTAGTATTCTTGGAATATCATGAAACACCCTGGTTCATGAGTATTGCTGTTGATCAAACATTCACATTTACATTTATTTATTTTGGGAAAGGAAGTAAACTTACAAATGAGGAACATAACAGGCATTAGGGCTTTAGCAACAGCAAGGTCATGGGTTCAGTTTCCAAGGAATGCATTAAATGGTCATATGCAATGCAGTTCGCATTCATACTATAATTTATACCATGATATCACTATGCTATTTCATAGAAAAGTCATTAATCATTTAAATACCTCCATGCTTATATACTATATATAATAATGTCTGTGTGTGTTTTATGTTTTGCAGAAAATAAAACAGTCATTCCCAACCAAGTGTTTGAGCCTCTCGGCCGCTGCCCATGTGATGTTTCCCCAGGCGCGTGTGATATACGCTGCTGTTGTGACCAGGTAATGAATAAAGGGATATTTCGGCCCAAAATGAAAAATTCACCACATTAATGATTAGGGATGTAACGATATCAAAATCTCATGATACGATAATATCTCGATATGAAGTCCACAATACAGTATTTATTGGGATATTTAAAAAAAAAAAAAAAAAAAAAAAAAAAAGACAAATGAAGATTTGGAAAAAATGAAAAATATGTACATTTTACAGATAATTTACCAACCCATGTTCTTAACTAGACTTGACTTGTACCTGAACTTTAAAGGGGACTCAACCTTCTTTTTATCTGTGGTATACTGATAAAACTAAATGAATATACTAAATTACATTCACACTGGTGTTTTAGAAGCCAAACAAATTAGAATATAATAATAACAACAATTTTACATTATTGTTATTCCTATGAAAGTAATAGCCATATATTGTAAAACAGTTGCGGTGTAAAATAAATGAACATGAATATTTCATAGGTATATTAATTTTAATTTACACTACAGTAGAGAAATTACAATACTTCTTTCCTAATTTCTTCACTTGAAGGAGATATTTTAAATTTGGACTCTGGAGTAACGTTACCCATTTAAACCACTAGCTGTCAGCAATTCACACTGCACTTTAAGCTTTTATTTTGACGGAAACGGCAGTAGAGCTTTTATTTTGATGGAAAACTCCAGCTTCAGTCAAAACAGGCTTACAAATACGTGTCTCTCTACATATCTAGTGAAATGCTGTAATCAACCAACCCAAATGTGTGCTAAACTCACAGCACATGCAATAAATGAGTTCACTGCATTCACTGTGAACGGAGCCATTCTGAGGCACGGAAAACACCGGATCACAAGCTGATCACCTGAACGAAGTGTGAAAACAGACTTAATCAAGGCATTAAACTTTAAAGACCATTTATGTTAGAATAAGAAGTTTAAATGTATTTTAATTTTTTTTTTTTATCCCGGAAGACCTCTTTCATATCGTCATGTGATCACGATCATATCGAGGCAGTTTTGCTATCGCAATACCCCACGATATTGATAATACCGTTACATCCCTATTAATGATCAGTCCTACCTTAGCAACTTTTACTGCATAGTTTAGTGATTTTATTAAAGAAATATTACTTGCAATGTCACAATTCATTCCAGCCCTCATCAGAATAACATCCAGTTTGTTTTTACCATTTTGCATGCACATTTTACAGAAAATCATGCTGTTTATGGAAATCTATGGGATGTTTTGTGAAGCAAAGGGGATGCAGGATAAAGGCTAAGGTTATTTATGAGTCCTTTTTTCTTTTTTCAGGACTGTTCTCAAGAAGTTCTGGGGTTGTTTGCGACTCGGTGTCTTTCAGGACCTTTCGGGGGAAGTTTTAGTCCTGTTCCAGAGTATCAGTGCTCAGCTCAGTCCTCTGAAAATGACCCTGATTGGTTCCCCTTCCTCTGTGTCACCTCCCCCTCGGACAACAACCCCTTTCTGGGACTTTTCTACCATGGTGGGACAGTGTAAGGAGAGGAAGTGCCTTATCTTCTATATAGTTTCAGTTTTGTTTATGTTTAACTTAAAGTATTATTACCCTTTTTCAGAAAAGAAGGAAGTCTCTTCTGCTCACCAGTGCTGTATTTATTTGATCAAAATGCATTAATATTGTAAAATTATATTAGAATTTAAAATAACGCTTTTCTATTTTATATTTTAAAATGTAATTTATTCCTGTGATGCAAAGCCTAATTTTCAGCATTATTACTCCAGTCTTCAGTGTCACATGATCATTCAGAAATCATTCTAATATGCTGATTTAGTACTCAAGAAATATTT
This sequence comes from Cirrhinus mrigala, assembly GCA_036247105.1. NCBI lineage: Eukaryota > Metazoa > Chordata > Actinopteri > Cypriniformes > Cyprinidae > Cirrhinus > Cirrhinus mrigala. The sequence goes on along the minus strand of CM070011.1, from coordinate 39,654,343 downwards.
ATTGTAATTCTTTAGGATTCTTTGATGAACAGAAGGTTCAAAAGAATAGAATTTATTTGAAATTGAAATCTATGTCTTTACTGTCACTTTTGATCAATTTAATGCATCCTTGCTAAATATTAGTACTAATTAAAAAAAACTGACCAAACTCAAATCTAAATTTGCATGTGTTTTACAGCTCTCCAAAGCCCAGGCCATCATTCCAAGCCCTGCAGATGACAGCTCCTGTACCCATTAACTACCGCCAGGGGGATCCAATTTTCACTAAGGATGAGCAGTACTTCACCATCCCACAGGTTAGATACAATAACATTGCAAATGCATGTATCAGTTTATATAAGTGATATGAATATTAATCCCATTTGTGTTGTGAGCAGAACTCTGGACTGGGCCAGTGTGTGGAAAATGCTCCTGTGGCATTTTTGGAAAACTTTGAGTCCCAGTGCGTGAGGAGGCTGGAGTCGTGTCCGTCACCATCTGATGACCTGGGAGTGGATGTTAAAGATGGATGGGGAGGTAGAGATACTATATGACAGATTTCTTTCCTCTCTTTCCTTTTATTAACAACCAAACACAAGAACATCAACCATGGATTACAACATAACACACTATGATACAGCAGAAATCAATGAATCAGACATACCATCAGTACCAACTATTCGTATCTCTCTTGTAAAAACCTAAGATTCAAATTTACTTCCAAAGCTTTTGCAAAAAGATGTTTGAAACTCCTGTGTAATCTCAAAAGTGTTCATATCTGATAAAACATTATAAAGTGAAAAAAAAAAAAAATCTAATATCACATTATCCAATTTGACAGTGTTTTAGAATGCATTATGCTTTTAAGGAATAGTGAGGTTATAGTAAGTCTATCCTCAATTATGCAGTCAAACCAAAATTTATTCAGACACTTTTAACATTTCTCTCATTATCACAGTTTATTTGCTATAGTTCAGAAAATGGTAAGAAAATATGACAAGAACTCAGAGTTAAACTGTGTCAGAACAAATTCATCTTTATAATGTCAGATAACTTTGATAGAAAGGTATGAAATGGATTACAATCAAACAAAAATGCAGACAGCATTTTAAATATTGTTTGACAATATTTACACAACTGTCAATACTTTGACCAGTTACCAAGCAATGCTTAATTTTGTTCAGTCTGTGGTGTAAAAGGGTCACATATCTAAATATATACTAATATACATATGTGTGACTATTCATATGTTTGCATGCTTTCCAGATACAGTCACAGTCAGCGTTGTGGATGAAGTAGCCAATGACCTCAGATTATTTCTGTCAGATTCCATATCTGAGTCCATATCTGGTCAGTTGCATGAACATTTCCAGAAGCTATTTATTTTAATGTAATTTAATATTAACTGTATATTTAAGCATTATATTGTGTGTATATTGTTTTAAATTTAAATATTAAGAACAAGTAAATTGTGATATTGATTATTAAGATACTATGAAATATCAATAATGTACACTAGTGTATAAAGGTTTGGAGTCTGTAAGATTATATATATATATATATATTTTAAAGAAATTAGTACTTTTATTCAGCAAGGATTAAATAAGTTGATCAAAGATAACAGTAAAGACATTTATATCAGATAAATGCCATACAACTTCCTTATCAAAGAATCCTAAAAATTGTGTTAGTGTTTTGATAAAAAAAAAAAAAATAAAGTAGCACAACTGTTTCCAAACGTTTCTTGAGCAGCAAATCAGCATATTAGAATGATTTCTGAAGGATCAAGTGACACTGAAGACTGGAGTAATGATGCTGAAAATTCAGCTTTGTCATCACAGGGATAAATTAGACTTTAAAATTATAATACAGAAAATATTACTGTATTTCTCTTTTAGTAATGTAGACAATATAGACATGAAGTGTAAAACTCTGTTTTTCATTGTGTAATTTTTATTTTTTATTTTTTAAAGTGTCACGGCAGTGTGGTAATGTTGTTGTGGCCTTGCGTTACACACTTTACTGGAGAGAGAATGGCCTCACTGCCATTACTGTGACACGGACTACTGCAAACATCACTCTACCTGGTCAGTCTTCCTGTTAACTCTTACAATATGACGCACCTCTGCACTGCAATTGTTTTCTTATGCACTTACCTCTGTCTTTTTCTTTTAGTATCTTTGACCACAAGATATTCTGCAGTGTTTGTGAATGGAAATGAAACATCTCAGTCAAACTCTGGCAACCCAGGTTAAAGGAACCCCTATGATACATCAGTTTCAGATGCTCAGGAAAATTATATTAGGTCAGAAAGTGATTTATCATGCATTATTTGTTTTTTCTTTCCTAACGTTTGTACAGGTTACCAGGTGAAGAGGCCAGTGATTGGTGGCATTTTGGACTCTGATGCAGGAGTTATAGAGAGGGAACAGATCAATCTCTGGGAGCCAGGTAGTGTAGCGTATCCATATCTAACCATACAAAACTACAAAAATCATTAGTTTGATCCTGTGCTGTGTCCTCTGCAGGTGGAGATGGCCTGTGCTCTTTTGCTGAACTGAGACCAGCTCTATTTGGGATCAACTCCACATCAGGCTGTATGATTCCAGTGAGTTTGCTGAGTATGACACAGTGCAGCCAGTTAAAGTGAGTAACACTGCTGAAGTCTTTTGAGCACAATACAATTGATTCCTATCCACCTTTATCTTCACGTAAGAGCGGGCGCTGCCATTTGTAAATTGTATGGGTCTGGCTTCTGGTCTCATCTGCATCCAGCTATTTTTAGCTGTACAAAACAGCTAGTTTTGCTCCTTGATATTGCAAATTGGTGTTACTGTATTTTAATGTATTATCTTAATTATAAGCACACTGGTTTGTAGTGCAAACAGTTTTACCGTTTACTGCACAATGTTTTTCTTTTTGTTATTTCCCAAATAGCGGTTAACGAACCGGAAGTCTCACCCATAGGCTTACTTACGCATTGAAGAAAAAGTTGGATAGAACAGTTTTATTTGACTGAAGTCTTTCTTTTGCATGTGGTTTCACAGAGAAACAGTGCGTGGCATCCTAGCTGGATTAGTGCCTGCTACACTCATTTCCAAATCAGGAAAACCTAACTTTTCCAACCTGTCAGACTGGGTCAAAATTACTAGTGAGTACTATATCATACAATTGTCTGTAATATATATAATATATCAAGCTGTTCTAGTTATACTTTGCTTTATAAAATTCATAGTTGCAGCTTTAAATTTTGATCAAGCTGTCCACACTAATAGATATTGTAAGCTGCATTTATTTGATCAAGAATTCAATAGTATTATAAAATATTATTACAATTTAAAGAACTGTTTTCTATTTTAATATATTTTAAAGTACACTACCTATATATATATATATATATATATATGTGTATGTGTATATATATTTTTTTTTTTCAAAGATTTTTAGTTTAATGTTTTTTTTTAAAGAAGTCTCTTCTGCTCACCAAGCCTGTATTTATTTGATGCAAAGTACAGCAAAAACAGTAAGATTTTGAAATATTTTACTATTTAAAATAACTACTTCCTGTTTGAATATATTTTAAAAATGTAATTTATTCCTGTGATTTCAAAGCTGAATTTTTATCATCATTACTCCAGTCACATGATCCTTCAGAAATCATTCTAATATTCTGATTTTCTGCTCAAAAAACATTTATTATTATTATTTTTATTATTATGATGTTGAAACCAGTTGAGTATAATTTTTTTTCAGGTTTCTTTGATGAACAGAAAGTTCAGAAGAACAGCATTTATTTAAAGTAGAAATCTTTTGTAACATAATAAATGCCTTTATTATCCCTTTTGATCAATTTAAAGCACCCTTGCGAAATAAAAGTATTAAAAAGATACTGACTCCAAGCTTTTGAATGGTATAGTGTATAATGTTACAAAAGCTTTTTATTTCAGGTAAATTTTGATCTTTGAATCCTTCTATTCATCAAAGAATCCTGAAAAAATGTACTTAATTGTTTTAAATATTGTTAATAATAATAATAAATGTTTCTTGAACAGCAAATCTGCATATTAGAATGATTTCTTTCTGAAGAATCATGTGACACTGAAGACTGGAGTGACGATGCTGAAAATTTTGATTTGATCACAGGAATAAATTACATTTTAAAATATATTCAAATAGAAAACAGTTATTTTAATAGAAAAAATATTTCAAAATTGTACTGTTTTTGCTGTACTTCTGGTCAAATAAACTTAGGCTTGGTGAGCAGAAGAGACTTATTTTAAAAACATTAAAAATCTTACTGTTCAAAAACTTTTGACTGGTAGTGTATGTTTGTAGAAAAAGTGATGCATTTTTTCAGTAGGAATAGAAATTTCAGAAGGACATTTATTTTATTTGTAAATGTCTTTCAATGTAACACATTATTGCTGTGTAAAAGTATTTATTGCTTTTGAAAAAAATTGAATGGAAGTTATCATGGTTTCCACAAAAATATTAAGCAGCAAAACTGTGTTCAACATTGATAATATTAATAACAATACCACATGTTTCAAAAATCACCAAAAATCAGCATTTTAGAATGTTTTATAAAGGATCATGTGACACTGAAAAATGAAGTAATGATGCATTTGCATCACAGGAATAAATTACAGCCTGTAGATGCAGCCTTAGTGAGCAGAAGAGAATAATTTCAAAATCATAAAAAATCACCTGAAACAGTTGACTATTGCTGTAATGAAAACTTTTTTTTTTGTTCTTGTATCTTAGCTGCAGTACTGAACTCCAGTCAGCCAGCAGAGGGCAGCAGTGGAGAGTGTTCAGCTGTTCCTACCCACCTCCACATCCACGTGTGGAGCGGCATCATGGGAAATGGTGAGGGTGTGCCTCAGACGTTTGTCCAGGCGGTGGAGATTAGGTACAGGACCACTTCATTCAGCCTTGTATCGTTCTTATCACCTCACTTTCCTGATAGCAAACATGATAGCTTTTCATTAATGTTTGAGCTTGATATATCTGGATTCTTTTGCAGTTTTGATACTTTTGGAGAGCAGTTACAGGTTGTTCTGCATTCACTCTTTTTCCAATTCTCAGTTTCATAGAAACAACATGGAGGATAGAGTGTGGTATGGGCAGGCTGAACCCATGTTTAAACCCAGAGCTAGTGCAAAATTTCCCTGTGACCTCGTCTGTGACCTTTACTGACAATCCTCTTATTACACAACCCCCTAGATCCAGGTGGGTCCTAAACGCACACATATAATTGAGATTACTGTATAGATACAGTTGCATTTTAACTGACAAATGTATTTATTTTTACAGGTTTTTTTTACTGATTAAAATACAAAAAAAAAATATTTTATTTTAAAATAAATTCTAGAAAATTATACTGCAGATATTTTTAATATTGTCATACACATTGCACATTATTTGTTTCAATCAATGGCTTGCATGTGGCATTATTTTGCAAAGTCATGCAGTCTCATGAACTCATGAAGGTTAATTCAAGTATCTTCTCTGCTACAGGTTCAGTATTAACTTCACAGAGTTTGACTGTGACAGGAATGATGTGTGCTGGCCTGAGCTGGCCTTCCCTCTTACAAGATACTATACTGGTGAGGGCTTGAATTTCTTATGGTTGCTAATAGAATGAGACAGAAATAACCTTGAAAACTCTGTTCTGTTGAAAGAGTCAGCAACACTTAATGTGCTATAACAGTTTTGTTTCTTTCTTTGTGTTGGAAACAGCTATAAGTTGTAGCATACGTTCTTAAATTAGTTTTTCGCTCATGTTTTAGTATATTTAGATGGTTGATGTATAATATGAAGCACCAACAGCAGTCTTCTGCAGTGTGACAAGCTAGACCTCATCTAAACTATTTTAAACATAATTGTTTTGTAATTCTTGTATATGCAGTTGTTATGACCTCATTTTTAAAATATTGGTGCTTTTAAAATGTAATTAGTTGCACTGCAGTAGGTGGTTTAAAAACAGGGAATATCACAGCACCTAAACATACTGCTTCTCCTTTACAAAAATGTGTACAGTTGAACCTAAAACCTTGATTCAGTGTTAAGTTTAAATTATGAATTTAACTTTTTTTTTTATTTGCAGGTGAACCGTACTCCCAGGCTCTGGCTAAAGGTCTCATTCTAGTGTTCTTCTTCATTGCTGCGTCTGTTTTAGGAACACCATGGAGACAAATCAGACAGGCATGGAGTAGTGCTTCATTATGAGAGAAAGCAAGATGTAGAAAAAGATATTGATCTATGAAATAGAATTTGATATTCAAGTGTAAATAGCTGTAAAGATATTATTTATTTTCCATTTCTGGTTTGTAAAAAATGTTGTGAATTATTTATGATGTTTTTGTGAAATCTTTTATAGGTCACATGTATTATGTACAAAGAACTTTTGTACTTTTTCAATTAAATACTGAATACAAAATAAAAATGCATATATTTGATATGTAAAAATGTTTTGTTTCTTACTACTATGTATGGAGCAGTCACATATAATAATAATAATAATAATAATAATAATAATAATAGCTAAAATAGTAATGATAGTAGTAGCTAATAATAATAATAACAATAAAAATAATAATTATTATTATTATTTTTATTATATTATATTTATATAATTTTTTTCTAAAGTAACTATAATTATAATTTTAACCATTATATTAATACAAATAATAACAGCAACACTAATATTATGGTTGCTGTTGTTTGATGTATGTAAAAATAATGTTTTGTTTCTTACACTACTAAATATGTAACAGTAATAATAGTAGCTAATAATAGTAATAGTAGATAATAGTAGTAGTAAGATAAAAAAAAATTCTTCCACTAATATATGTAACAATCACTGTAATAACTATAATTATGATAATTTTAATAATACCAATGATATTAATAATAATAATAACAACAGCACTAATCAATATTATGTTTGGTATATGTAGAAAAAATTCTTACACTACTAAATATGTAACAATAATAATGATAGTAGTATCTAATACTATTAATTATAGTAGTAGTTAATAATAATAATAATAATAATAATAATAATAATAATAATTATTATTATTATATTGTTTTATTTTTTATATTTTTTCTTTCACTAATATATGTAACAAGCCATCAATATATAGTAGCTATAATTATAATTTTAATAGTACCAATTATATTAATAAAAAGTACAGTACTACATATGTAACAATAATAATAATAATATTATAGTAGTAGCTAATAATAATAATACTTATTATTATTATTATTATTATTATTATTATTATTATTATATTTTATATTTAGATAATTCTCTTCCACTAATATATGTAACAAACTATCACTATATAGTAACTATAATTATGTTAATTATAATAATACCAATTATATTAATAATAATAACAGCAACAATAATCAATATTATTGTTTTTATTGTTTGATATATTCAAACAATAATGTTTAGTTTCTTACACTACTAAATATGTAACTATAATAATAGAAGCTAATAATAGTTATAGTATATATTTTTATTATTATTATTATTATTATTATTGTTATGTTTTATATTTATATTTTTTCTTCCCACTATATTGTAACTATAATTATGATAATTATAATAATACTAATTTAATGAATAATAACAGCAACACTAATAAATATTGTTGCTGTTGTATCAATATATAGTTGCTAATAATATTGTATGTTAATGATGTGATTATGTATTAATTTCATATGCTGTGATATAATTGTAATGAGTGGTCCAGTAGCGCCCCCAGCGGCGGAGACGCAGCGCAACTGGTGGGAGGGACGTGAAACATCATTGAGCGCTCGCAGTCTCTCTCACAGTCTCTGACTCTAGCTGATTTTAGATAGTTATTTCTGCTGTACTCGTGGCGACATGAGCGGAAGAGTTGGAGACCTGAGCGTGAAACAAGCCGAAGCTTTGGCTCAGGTAAACCATTTTCCTTTTCTTCCTCTCACCAGTCTGTGATGGATTTAATTGCTAAGGGTTTTTGGAAATGAAACACTCTCCCGATCAGAGAGGCCACACTCAAACACCGCACATGAAAACAGCCGACTCACATTCGCTTAGAATGCAGAATTGCTAGACTTTTATTAGAGCACAAAAGTATTAGTTAATCGCTCTTTTGCGGGGTTGTGTAAATTACGTAACTACTCAAGTTTGCAGTGTTGCCAGCACGTGAATAGATTTTGCTAACGGATAACTGCATGCTTGTGCAGCTTTATACTGTGACCTTGCATAATTGTTCATGTTTTTTTTTTTTTTTTTTTTAAGTTTCGTGAAAATGTTAAGGATATTCTACCCCAGTGTCCATCCCAGAGTGACCACTTTCTGCTCCGATGGCTGAGAGGTGAGCTACTTCACACACATTCATGATGCACAATTAACAATTAGTAGGTTAAATATTAATTTTCTGCTACTTGTTGAGTGAAACAGAGAGAAAAAATCCTCTGTCCTATCCTAATGTATACAAAAAAAATTCTTAGTTTAAAAACAGTTTTAAGTCTTTGTCTTGCAGTAGATATCAATATTATAAAATCATATAAACTGATACCACCTAAAGATTTGGATTGCATAGAATTATAATTTTATAGAATGATCATACCTATGAAATAGTAGCACAAAATAGCATTTGTTAAATAGATTGACCAAATATATATAAACAGAACCTTACAGAATTATTTGACATATATGATCTCATAAAATAGAATCTTTTGAAATGATACAGTTAAAAGATTAGAATCTTTTTAAAATAGAATCTTGGGTTTTCAAACACCATTCAGACTAGATTCTAGAAAGAGACGACATGTCCTGTCTCATGTGCAGACAGTATGAATCAGTGTAATCGGATCAATGATGCGCGTATCTCTGCAGTCAGGAACGGCGAGGACGAGTTCAGAAAGTCCTGGAACTCACAATACATGATAGATTAAGCCTTCATGCATTGCTCTGGTTAGAAATTGTAATGTATTTTGAATCCTTATGGCTATTTTTTGAATAGAAAGCATACACTGAAACAGAACCGATTTGGGGGTCTAGATTTAACTGGAGTGTTAAGTTTTACAGTTCCTCTAAGTTTATCTTTTGTTCCTTTGTTGTACTGCTAAATGCATAAATGTAAAGTTCTCTAAACTTTTAGCTGACCCTCCAGAGTGGCATTTGAGCACTTCGCTGGCGGCCTTACAGAGGCTGTTCTTGGGTTTTGACAAAGGCTGTTTTGTGTTTCTGAATGCAGCCAGTCTTCTGCAGGGATTTCTAGGCACCAGACAGAGACTAGCATGCAGGATTACTGATGTAATTGTTTAATTAGTATGTTCATATAAACACTGACACCATCTAGCATGCACGATGGAAGCTAGAGAATGTCATGAATCATGACCGTTTTCCTCTAGGGATATGGGTTATTCATATATGTCGTTCTACGTACAGTTGAAGACAAACGTTTACATACACCTTGCAAAATCTTAATTATTTTACCAACATAAGAGGGATCATGCAAAATGTATGTTATTTTTTTATTTTATTTAAAATAAGACATTTTACATAAAGGATGTTTACATATAGTCCACAAGAGAAAATAATAGTTGAATTATCCAGCAATGACTGTATGCTTTTGAGATCCATCTCTTCACACTGAGGACACTCAGGGACTCATATGCAACTATTACATAAGGTTCAAACGCTCAGTGATGCTCCAGAGCGAAAACATAATGCATTAAGAGCCGAGGGGTTAAAACTTTTTGAGTTTGAAGATCAGGGTAAACTTAACCTATTTTGTCTTCTAGGAAACATGTAAATATCTTCTGTAGCTTAGCAATACTAAATGAGAAAAAGAAAAGATATTTAGGCAAAATAAGAAAAATGTACACATCTTCATTCTGTTCAAAAGTTTTCACCCCCTGCTCTTAATGCATTGCGTTTCGTTCTGAAGCATCAGTGAGCGGTTTAACCTTCTGTAATAGTTGTATATGGGTCCCTCACAACTATCACTAAACAAAAAAACACAGCTGTGGATCATTCAGGTATTAATAATCAAGTGTATGTAAACTTTTGAACAGGGTAATAAAAAAACAAAATAATAACATGCATTTCTGTATGATCCGTCTTATTTTGGTGAAATAATTAACATTTTGCAGAATCTGCAAGGTGTTTGTAAACTTTTTACTTCAACTGTACCTGTATTATAATCTTTTGTGCTTTGTTAGAGTGTGTTGACACAGCACATTTCGTTAATAAAGGCTGTAGCATCTCGCGGGTGTTGATAAGATAAACAGTTGATTGTGAAACACGTCACTGAGGTCTGCAGTGATGTGATATGAGTTCACTGCAGTACTCCATTGCATGCACAGGTACTGTAGTTCATGCATTTACAACAAATTTCTATTTCAAGTAGATGTTCTTTTTACTTTCTGTTCATCAAAGAATGCTGAAAAAAGAAACTGCTTCTTGAGCAGCAAATCAGCATATTAGAATGATTTGAGAGCCTTTTTATCATTTGACATGACTGCATGATGCTGAAAATTCAGCTTTGCATCACAGGAATAAATAACATTTTAAAATATATTACAATAGAAAACAGTTATTTTAAATTATAATAATATTTCACAATATTACACATTTACTGTATTTTTGAGCAAATAAATGTAGCCTTTGTGACAGAGGTTTAGCTGATGCTAAATCAAGTCAAATACAAATCACTTATTTTGGCTTATGCTATTAGGAATTTGAACAAAACATTAACCTCAAGGTGCGCAACTCGTCCTGCACTATTCGTGCAAAAGACATGAGCAATATCTGTTACTTTTTCCAAGCGATTAGACTTATTACTTTAATTGTGGACAATAAAATGGGTGAAAAAATCTCACAGACTCATTCTAGACCCTATCTAGTGACCAGAATGCTAAAGAGATATCAGGAAACTTGGGCATGAGCCAGTAAGCAAACACCTAACAACCACCCAGAACACCCTGGCAGCCGCATTAGCAACATTCTAAAAAAAACTAATAATAATAAATAAATAAATAAATTAAAAAAACTAACACGCCCTGGCAACCACCCAAATCATTGTAACATAGTGATGGTGATTTCTGCACATTCAAATTCACATTTTCTTCAGATATTATATAAACATACTATGAATAAAAAAGAAATGTTGTTTCATGTTTATATAACTGCTGTATATTTTCAATTTATATTTGTGCTGAGAATGATTTTGTTACATTATTAAATATTGTATATATTAATACATTTTATTCTATTTTTTATATTAATAATTAGTGGTGTCAAATCGATTAATCACGATTAATCGCATCCAAAATAAAAGTTTGTTTATATAATGTACGTGCATGTGCTGTGTATATTTTTTATAAACGTACATGTATATATTTAAGAAATATTTACACGTGTATATATGTTAATAGTTATATATGATTTATATTAGATATAAATATATATTACATTTACTTCTAAAATATATACATGTATGTATGTGTGTATATTTATATATACATATAAATATACACAGCACATGCACATATATTATGTAAACAAACTTTTATTTTAGATGCGATTAATCACAATTAATCAATCTGAAAGTACTATTAATAATAATATCGAATAATTATTAGATGCTATATAAATATAATATAAATATAAATATATATTTTTCTACTGAGTTTGTCTTTGCTGCTGATAAATAAATAACTGAATTACTAACTAACTAACTAGTGATTAATGATGTATTTAAGACACTGTATCCGTTAAAAGTCTTCATAAGAAAGCGACTAATATATCCGTTCCACAAAACACTGAGTGCTTTTTTCAGTTGTGTCATAATCTTCTTTATGAGTATTAAATACTTACGTATGACTTCATGTCTGACTAATTCTGGGTCAGTTGTGTCTCTAGGCCAGTCAGGTACAGACAAGTGTGACTGGATGACAATAAAACTAATCCACTCACTTTACAGGACTGTGGAAATGAAATTGGGTTGGGTTGAATTTGTAATGAATATATTTTGTGGTAATACTTGATTGAGGGTAGGCTTTTCCCTCCAAAGTAAGCCTATCTACATGGGAATATGTTGAAGGTCAGCACACTGCGGCTTGCCTAGTCTGCTCATGGGCCTGCATGTCTGCAAACTTTCATTCTTTTCAACTGAACAGTTAAACTGTTACCAGATAGTAACTTTCAGTGGCACATGCCTTCCTGTTTTCTGAGTCTTGTGGAGTAAAGACGTTGAGTAAAGTCAAGTGTATCACACGTCTGCTCTTCATACTGTGAGTGTACCAGTTTATCAGTGGATCATTTTGTCTGTGTACCAGCCTTGTGGTTAAAAATAAGGTCTGAAAACTGAAGGTTTGTAGTTCAAACCTTCCAAGACACTTCCTGTAATAAATCAGTTATAATTCATAAAAAACAGTTACATTTAGTTTTTTGCTCAGTTCGTTTTTATACTAATCTTTTTTGCTACTTGTCTGTCTTGTTTTACAGCAAGAAATTTCAATCTACAGAAATCCGAGGCCATGCTGCGCAAGGTATCACACATGCATAATATTTCATTGAGTTTTTTATTATTTATATGACTGTTTGGGATCAGTAAGATTTTATTTGAAAAAAGTTTAAAAGAACAGCATTTATTTGAAATAGAAATCTTTTGTGACATTGTAAATGCCTTTACTGTCACTTCTGATCAATTTAATGCATCCTTGCTGAATAATTATATATTAAAAATATTTATATTTATGTCAAAAACCTTACTGACCCCACTCTTTTGAATAGTAATGAGGTCAAAAGTTTACATACACCTTGCAGAATTTGCAAAATGTTAATTATTTTACCAAAATAAGAGGGATTGTTTAAAATGCATGTTATTTTTTATTTAGTACTGACCTGAATAAGATATTTCACATAAAAGACGTTTACAAAGAGAAAATAATGAATGAGTTGAATTTATAAAAATGACCCCGTGCAAAAGTTTACATACACTTGATTCTTAATACTGTGTTGTTACCTTAATGCAGTGGTTCCCAAACTTTTTCTACCGGGCCCTCCTTTTGCAGAATAAAAAAAATTCAAGGCCCCCCCACCCTCGTCTTGAGGTAATAAAATATGTTGAAATTCATATTTTGTGTTGAATTATTAACATATGTGGCAAGTAGCTGTATAATAAGCAAGATAATTTCACAGTGGGGTCTCCTATAAAATGTTTCCCGAAATGAAAATTATTGGCCGAAACTGAAACTGCTTTGTAATAATTATTAATTTATTAAATAATATAGTCATTTTGTAAGACTTTTTAATTTAACTCAATTTTAATGATACTGAATAAAATAATAATAATAATAATAATAATATAATTTAAATATATATATATATATATATATATATATATATATATATATAACACACAAGCCAATAAAATAACCACGTTTATTGAAAGTAACAATAAAACTGGACAGAAAATATATGAATATTAAATCTCAATATATTATTTGTATTCAGTTCTATGAAACGGAATCAGATATAACTTTTTTTGACTAATTATCAAAATAATGTATAGTCCTACAAAGCTGAGCAGAGCGTACCGTCACGAGAGGGTAGCGTCATTTTACCAGCGTTGTCCAGCACAGCAGTACTACAGCATGTTACAGCACAGTATGCTACGCTATTGCAAACAGGAACAAGTATACATAGACATTTTCTGTCGGCGCGTTATTTGAGCGGACTTTGCTTTTCCGTTGAGCATAAGCGGTACACGAGTGGAGTATTCATATGGGCCGTGAGCAACTCAACGGAACGCACATTCATAGAGCAGAATATTGAGCGGAGCGTCACGCATGAGCGGTGCACGCTGAGTACTGCCGGGCGGCGCGGCAGATATTTTCGTCCGTTTACCTCTTTCGAATCTCTATAAAAAGAGACTGACTGTACACTAGCCTTGCCGCGCCCCCCAGTAATTCGGGCGATAATTCGAAACCGATAATTTTTGCGATATAATTTTCCTCGATATGAAACGATATGAAGAGTTCGATAAATGTTCGATATAATTTTTACGTGCCAAAAGCGGAACGAAATAGCGCGACTCATTTGAATCGCGCGACACGGACCGTTTATCCGCTCGGACCAAAGTTTAAACTGCCGCGCTACGCAAGCTCACTAGACAAGGGCTGCGTCCGAAAGCTCTAAAATGCTGCCTTCGGAGGCAGCATTCCAAGGCAGGAAGGCAGCAAGGCATGTCCGAATTCCAATTCTGCTTCACTTCCTGTCTCCGGAGGTACCTTCTTCTGATGGAATTTTGAAGGCAGCATGTGCATATGCATATCATATGCAGCTATTACGGAAGGTTCAAACGATCACTGTTGCTTTAGAAGGAACAACAATGCATTAAGAGCCAGGGAGTGAAAACTTTTTGAATTTGAAAATCAGGGTAAATGTAACTTATTTTATATTCTGGGAAACATGTAAGTATCTTCTGGGCAGCATTAAATTTTAAAAAAATGTGATATTTAGGCAAAATAAGAAAAATGTACACATCTTCAGTCTGTTCAAAAGTTTACACCCCCTGACTCTTAATGCATTGTGTTTCCTTCTGAAGCATCAGTGAGCGTTTAAACCTTCTGTAATAGTTGCATATGAATCCCTCAGTTGTCCTCAGTGTGAAAATATAGATCTCAAAATCATACAGTCTTTGTTGGAAAGGGTTAAAATACACAAAAATGCTGAAAAACCAAAGAATTTGTAGGACCTGAATAAACAATGCATAAACAAACTCTTGGTATCACTAGTTCTGTAATTTAAACTTCATTTTAAACAATCCTGAATAATGCAGTGTTATTTGTTAACCTTTGGGCACAGACTGTGTCAAACTGTACTGAAAGAAGAGCATTTCTGTAAATCTCTGGATTTAAGCTGTGTGATGGATTTGGGTGTGACTGACCTTCACAATGCCAGGCTTTATGTCAGCATTTGGTGTACATTACCCAAAGGCTTTAAACAACATGCTGAATAACACTATGTAATATGATCCTACTAATATTACACCTGCTGGAACTCTTGTGATAGAATTTCAAAAGGTTGGTCGCTCATTTGTAACTACTTTATCACTCAGAGCATCAGTGCATTGCTGTGTGTTGATAAAGCTCAAAAAACAACAACAGAAATATTTTAATGTTTTTTAAAGAAGTATTATTCTCAACAAGGCTGCATTTATTTGATTAAAAATATAGTGAAACAGCAATATTTTAAAATAGTCTTACAGTTTGTAGTAATTGTGATTACTCCAGTCTTCAGTGTCACATGATCCTTCAGAAATCATTCTAGAATACTGATTTGCTGCTCAAGAAACATTTATTATATTGAAAGTAATGACTGTAAAAATGTTACAAAATATTTATACTTCATATTTTATATTCATGAAAGTGTCTTGTAAAAACATGTATAATGGTTTCAGCAAAAATCTGTTTTCAACATCGATAATGTTTCTCGAGCAGCAAATCAGCATATTAGAATGATTTCTGAATGATCATTTGACACTGAGGACTGGAGTAGTGATGCTGAAAATGAAATAGAAAACACTGTTTTACTATATTTTAGATCAAATAAATCAGCCTTGGTGTGCATAAGAGACTTTTCAGTGCTTTTCAGGTTTTAATTCAGGAGCCGATGAGTCACATCACTGCCTAATCATAGCTTATGGGTGATTACACTGTGATCATTCTATGCTATTGGGTGTTCAAAGTGCTGTTTGCTTTCCCATAGTGTGAGTGATGCTTGTGCAGTTCATGGGTCTTTTATTACAGACCTTTTGCTCGCCATCCTGTTGTATCTCTGAACTCTGTTACCAGTATCCATTGAACCTCAGTTCAAAGCACAGCACTATCTAATATGCATAGTCATGGTGGCAAATTATAGGCAGAACTGATAACACTGTCAAATCTTGCTGTGGTGATGGTTCTCAATCCTGATCATGTAAATACAGTTTTAGGGCAAAAACACAGGCATGTTTTTAATCATGTGTTGTTTTTCATGTGCAGCATGTGGAATTTCGGAAAAACTTGAAAGTTGACACCATCACTACGGAATGGCAGGTGCCAGAGGTATGACTCGTTTTATGATAAAAAAAACATAGATATATGGATTTCATATGTGTATATATATATATATATACAGGGTGGGCCATTTATATGGATACACCTTAATAAAATGGGAATGGTTGGTGATATTAACGTCCTGTTTGTGGCACATTATAAGTGGTCAGAAACTTGTAAATAACTCATGAAAGAATAAAGTTACGTTTAAACCAAGCACACCATTGTTTTTCTTGTGAAATTCCCAATAAGTTTGATGTGTGATGTATCCATATAAATGGCCCACCCTGTATATATATATATATATATATATATATATATATATTTGATAGATAGATAAATATAGATATAGGTAGATAGATAGATAGCTGTTTATTATTTATGCTACTTTTCAGACATGATTTGTCCTATTTAAGAGTTTCATTTTGGTATTTACTGTTGATTTTTTTTTTTGTGCTTAGGTAATAGAGAAGTATCTGTCTGGTGGCATGTGTGGCCATGACCGTGAAGGAAGCCCGGTCTGGTATGATGTCATCGGACCTTTGGACCCTAAGGGTCTCATGCATTCGGCGTCCAAGCAAGACTTAGTCAAGTCTAAAGTCAGAGATTGTGAGATTCTGCAGAAAGAGTGTGATTTACAGAGTGAACGGGTAGGTGTGTGAAAAATGGTGAGGAATAATTTTTGGAATGCACGTAAAGTTTCTTGGGGAACACAGTACTTTTGCTAAATATTTTGCAAGCGAGTGTAAAAGCATAGAAATATAATTTTTCCTCCCATCTCATTTTTTTTTTTGGTCTCTTTAGTGGCTATGTACAAACACAAAATATGACAAAATAATTGCTGTATAATGTTTGGCCATGTTGTGCAAACTTATGTATAAAGAATTTTTAAATAAAAACAACAAAAATAAAACTTTATTATTAATTTTTAAAGGGATAGTTCACTTAAATATTAAAATTCTTTAATTTTTCACCCCCATGTCGTTCCAAACCCACAAGATCTTCGTTCATCTTTGGAACACAAATTAAAAAAAAATATATTTTTTTTTTAATCCGAGAGCTTTCTGACCCTGCATAGACAGCAATGCAACTGACACATTCAAGACCCAGAAAAGTAGTAAGGACATCATTAAAATAGTAGAGCCCTATGAAATCCATTTTTCATTTTTTCCCAAATTCTGTTTTATTTTTTTCTAAATTTATTTTTTTCTGTTTTAATTTTTTCTGGATACCGTTTTAATTTTTCTAGAGTCTGTTTTAATGGTTAAGTATGTCTAATTAATTAAAATCATGAAACTTTCACAATTTAACAGCAATTTATTTAAAGTTTAACAAAAATTACATTTTTAAGGCTCTATGAAATATGTTTTTTTCCACCTCAAATTTAGTTTTTTTTTTTTTTTACCAAATTCTGTGTTTTCTATTAATTTTCTTTACGTTTCTCTGTTTATATGATATGACGATAGTTTTTTTCCCCAAAAAAGAAATGGTAAAATGCGTATTTGTATATATATATTTAAATAGTATTTTTGTGGCTTAATAGTCACAGACATTAGTCCATATTGTGTCTGGATTTAAGTGTACTGACCTACTTTTTGATTTATTCATCCAAAATCTATCAAAATCTAAAACTTTCTGCGTTATACAGTAAGTTCCATCTTTATGACTGGATTCCACAATTCCATCCGTTTCTCTCTTCGTGGAAATCATAGGGCCCTAAAATAGTCAGAAAAAGGATCAGAGAGCTCCAGGATTTAATCAAAAATATCTAAATTTCTGTTCTAAAGATAAACGAAGGTCTTGCGGATTTGGTGAGTAATTACTGACTGAATTTTAGTTTTTGGGTGAACTATCCCTTTAAGTTTACTTGCATGCTATGTGAACATTAACCAACATCAGAGGATTGTGAATATGAAAATATGTTAAAATTACTGAAACATTAACCAAAATTGTGAGGGTGTACTTCATATAAATATTTTTTATTTAAACGATTTTCCAGTCATTTTGAACAAAACAAATTTAAAGCAAAAGTCGTGTAGTTTATTCCAGACTTAAGATGAATTTTTACCAAAGAACTGAGGTTATAATGAATCATATCATGGTTTCCATGCATATTTAATAGTTCATGTCTATCTGTTATCTTTATCCCCTCCCAGCTGGGTAGAAACGTTGAGTCCATTACTATGGTCTATGACTGTGAAGGTCTGGGAATGAAGCACTTATACAAGCCTGCTATAGAGACTTATGGAGAGGTCTGTGCTTTTATTTATTTATTGATTATTATTATATTGTTTGGTTCTTTCACTTCTTAGACTTATTTATGTCTCCAATTTTATTTCATAGGTTCTCACTATGTTTGAAGATAACTATCCAGAGGGCCTCAAGAGGTTATTTGTCATTAAAGGTCAGTAGTATTTTCCCGACTTTGTCAGTTACTAATATGGCATATTTGCACAAATTAGTAGTAGGGCTGGGTATCGAGTTCGATACTTTTTAGGCACCGACCGAAATGCATCGATACCATCGAGTATCGAAAAACCTCTTGTCGTTCGGTACCAAACTTCGATACCTAAGGGGTTAATCTCGTCAAAGTCAGTGTGCCAATAAGCCTGCAGCACTAGGTGTGTTCGACTAGAAGTGGCGCCGCGCAGATCGGCGGCTTTCACACTGAATGCGGAATGCGCAGAATTTCAACTTTGAATTTCAACTTTGAGCGCGGCTTGCGCGCCAGTGGAGCGCTCCGCTGCGCGCGCGCTTTGGTCGACACAGCAACAAGCCGTCCTCCGAAAGCATATGATGCAGTCTGCTCTCTATAGCGCTCTTGATCCTGCGCAGAGTCGCGACAAAGACGAACACACCTGCTAGTTTACACCGGTTACACTCAGAGATGTGGCACACACGTGAGGCTGTAGCGTGAAAGCCTTACAGCCCCCTTAGTTGTAAGGCTACGTTTGCACTGGTGCGTTTTTGTTTAAAAAATTAAAACAATCCTCATCCATACTGGCATTTCAGAAAAGATATCTGTCCATACTACACCACCGAAAGTGTGCGTTACGTGATCATTCACGAACACTGTAGTATGATGCTACATAAGACAATAAATAAGATTTTTATTCCGCTTTTACTCAGAACTCATTTTAAACCACCAGCGAGTGTTTGCAATAACTTCTGTTTTATGTTGCTGAAATATGTTATGTCCTCTGTGTCAAAACAGCGATTGCAGAAGAGAGAAGGCATATAACGTTATACATACCGGCAGACGGCGCTGGAAGGTGCTAGTGCTTGTCAGTAAATTAGTGGAAAATTAATAGAAATTATGATTCTGTCTGAGGTATGCATATTAAAACGAACATGCAATAGTGTGAATGTAGCCTAACAGATGTGTAAACTGAAAACTTTTTGAGCTTTATTAAAATTACCTTCACTGATATATTGTGTTGTATATATTTTGTTCCTTTGTGCAGTGGCTCAGGAGTCTTTGAATCTGTATAAACGTCAATAAGCTGAAAAAAAATATTTTGAGATAATGTAATCTTGTTAAAATTGATTTGATAAAATTGGTATCGAAAAAAGTATCGTTCAGGAACCGGTATCGAAGTCAAGGTATCGGTATCGGCACCGATATCGAAAAATTTTGAACGATACCCAGCCCTAATTAGTAGGCAATACATATAGTGCATGTCACTATGATATACAGCTTTTGAAATCTGAAACTGTTTCTGTTGCAGCACCCAAGCTGTTTCCTGTGGCTTACAATCTGGTGAAACATTTTTTGAGTGAGGACACTCGCCGTAAGGTCGTCGTACTGGGATGTAAGAGAACACATATATCACACATAACACTTTTTCAGAGAAATTCCCATATTGGTCTGCAGTTTTCAGATCATTCAGCTGTATCTAAATGTATTTTGGTGGAAGGTTTTGCAAATATCTTTGGCTGACAGATTAGCTAGGGTGTTTCCTAAAGGAATATTCTGTGTTTGACATCCTGTCAGTTACCGCAGCCTATAATTTCAAGTCATCTTTTGGTGCATATAAACAAACAAGTCATGTGTTTACAGTAAATTACTAGCTACAGCTACTGCTGTTAAAAAAATCACTTGCTGATTTTCCATTTAAATTGTTTGCTGTAAGTGTGCTTGCTATGTTTGTTTATAAACGCTATGAGTCGAAATACTCAACAGAAGTACCCACAGCTGCCATTCAGATATTTGACATAAGTCAAATGCATTTTATCATCAAGTAAAGTGTGACTAAGCTTCTGTCTCTGTCTCCTCAGCAAACTGGCAGGAGGTTTTACAGAAGTACATCGACCCTGAAGAGCTCCCAGCGTACTATGGAGGCAAACTGACTGACCCTGATGGTGACCCCAGATGTAGAACCAGGGTGAGTAAGAAACAAAGAGCACGTATCATGCTAATGTTGGCTAAGTGACGTTGACTTGCTAACGAGGTGGTGCTTTAGCTGTAACTAAACCCAGATTTCTTCTTTCAGCTGAAATGGAATGGCACTTAAGATGTTAACGAAGTTGCGAAAATTGCATGAGAATTAGTCAGCAGTTTCCGTTTCATGAATTTTGAGGTCTAACCCATGTGCGAAACCCTCATTCCTGATTGGCATATGATAATTTACTCTAAAATCAGCAGTGAAGCACAGTAGGATTCTTCATTTTAGAAAGGTAAAGAATTTCCAAGTTTGTTGGTTGAACTGTGCTTACATCTGTGCTGAACGGCACAAAACATCTCAAATTAGCTAAAATTAGTAAAATACTAAGAGGTTTCAGAGAATGTATTTGGAAATAGGATAATTTTTCTTATCCTGTTGTTTATATTTGTCAAGTAGTTTTTCTTGGTTCAAGCATAAATCTATATATAACAGTTAGTGAGGATTATTCTTGATTGATACAATAAAAAGTAGGAAGAAAATTATTAATATTAATTAGGGATGTAATGATATTATCAGGGTCGTGATATTGCGATAACAAAACTGTCTCAATATTATCGTGGTTACGTGACGATATGATACAAAAGTGTAGTTTTTAAAACTACTGTTTTTTGCTTTGTGCCATGAAAGAAAAAGATAATTGCAACTTTTTAGCTCACAACTCTGACTTTTTTCTCAGAATTGTGAATTCATATCTCGCAATTCTGCAATTATATCTTGCAGTTCTGAGTTTATATTAGGGATGCACGATATTGGATTTTTGCAGATATCCAATATGCCGATATTTTTCATCTCATTTTGGCCGATACCGATATATATCCTTTTGTTTGGATAGTTAGTTTTTAATAAGAACTTATTTGTTAGGATTAAATAAACAGTAATGAGTGGTTAACATTCAACCCCTTCTTTTTCATCAGTAGGCTAGCATTATTTATGATTTGAATTTTGTGAATGGAGTTCACCTTTGCTATAAGCCGAGCTTCGGATGCTTTCACTTTCGAATTCGCAATCTTGTTGTCACGTTTTACAAGAAAATTGTCTGTTTTGCTTACATCTATATACCTTTCATTTTTTAAGACTAAAGCAAAAGATGGATTAATTGTTATTCTTAATTAAAAAGCAAAACAACAATAAAACAGTAGGCTACAATGACAAACTAGCTTACATAACATTTATTAACAAAAACGAATAAAACCAGACATGGCATACGCCACATGCTGTATTATATACCGACTAGTAAATTACAGAACATTTAGCAAACACTGAGGTATCAAATAAATAAAAAATAAATAAATAAATAAAAGAAACCTCCTATAGCCTAACATGAGGTAAACAGCAAAGATAACAAGCTTTTCAAAATGAAAACAAAAATAAAACTAAACTGGCTGGCCACGACGATGCTTTGCATGTGCTTTTTTTTTTTTAGCACAAGAAAACCATGCGGGAAACGAACAGGACATAATTCATTCCTACAACTTGTTAATTCGTTCCTACGATTTATTACTTTTTAAAATGAGGGAACAAATTAAAAAGTCGTATTAACGAATTCTTAATTTATTGCCACTAAATCTTTTGTTTCCCACCCGCAGTTTACCACAGTAAAAGATACGAAAACATGGATTAAAATTGAATGACAAGAAAATAAACCTGCAAAATTAAAGGGTGAGACGGTGATTATTTGGGAAAAGAAACTAATTATTATTAAGTTTGTGGCAATTTGTGGCCAACCGGCAAAACAGGATACATAGCCGCTTATGGCTTTAAATGTATGGGCTCGAACGGCATACTACTAACATTTGCCTGCTAACCAATTATTTCTCTTATAAAGAATGCTTTGTACCTCACATGTGTCATAATATTCACGTAAAAATGTTTCATATGAGCAACAGTGTGATCACTGACCCCGCGCCGTAATTACCTTTGGGATAATTTTATTGTAAATGCCGATCATGTCATTTGCAAACATTCCCATTGTATTTCAAAATACAACAAAGAGCATTTAGCGGTCTAGTGACTAGATATGAAACAGGCAACAGTAAAATGATCCCAAACGGAACAATGGCGCGCTTTCTCCAATAGCTGCTGCTGCCACTGCACTTGCTATTGCTACGCGTCATTCTGTACGTGCATTCTCAGTTTAAATGCAGCGATCCAAAACAGTGAATCTACTCCCCATTCAGGCAAAACTTTGCTTCAAGAATGAGCCACACTGCTGACATGATCTAATCCCTAGCACACCCTCAGCACATGTGAGTTAACATATTCCTCTTAACGGCAAGACATATTAGCATAATTTTTCATATCGGGCCAATGCCAATATTTACATTTAAACCCATTATTGGCCGATTCTGATATCAGTCCGATAACATCATGCATCTCTAGTTTATATCTCACAATTGTGGCTTTTTTTGTTATGATATAAATTCAGAATTTCAAGTAAAAAAATGTGTTAATTGTAAGAAAAAAAACCCACCTTTTTTATTCCATGGTAGAAACAAGCTTCCATAGTTTTAAGTATGTTTAGATATTTATAGAAATAGCCAAAATTAACACTCACCAGCTGTCAAAATTTCCAGGATTTTTTTTCTTTTTCTTTTTGCAAAATAATTCATGGTTTAATTTACAAAGTAAAAAAGATAGCCTGAGACATGAGCAAATAAAATCGTAGAGATATAGTTGGAGTATTAAAGAAAAATATTGACTATTGCATGTACAAAAAGTTTTTCCTCAGTGGATAATTTACCATAAGCAGTTTAGCAGTTTTTTCTTATCACAACTCTGGATCTTCATGTGGAGAAACGGTCATGCTGTTAAACTGCCAAAATGTAAATATGAGGAACAAGATCACATTTTTAGACAATTGGCATAACAGAAAGCTTCACTTGTATATGATGCTACGAGACACATCAGGATATGCTACAAATATATTACGTAAATAGCGTAATAATTCCAATTACTGAAAATAAATTTTAGGAAGTAATGCATTAGACAGTTTGGATGCGGTTTGTTTCCTGCTTATCTAGTGTCATAGAAAAATGCTTCACAATTTCAACCTTCTATGGTCATATGCTTTCTTCAAGAGTAAATTTTGTGAATTTTATGGGTGTGGCTTCCGGTCTCATCCGCGTCCAGCTATTTTCATTTGTACAAAACAGCTCGTTTTGCTGCTTGATATTGCAAATTGGTGTGTCTTACCATGTGATTTTAAAGGTGGAATAGGTGATTGTCTTCAAAAACAGTTTTTGTTATGCTGGTTGAAAGTAGGGTGACCACCTGGCAATAGGGCTGTTGCGGGACTCAGATGTGATTTTGCGGGACAATGCGGGACATGTGTGAAACTGCTACATTTTCTACTATTATGCTATGTAAATACTGATTAAATACTGATTACATCTGTAATATGCGCCGACCTATTTTTTTGTGAAAGCCGCATCGATTTTAAATTGGTTTAAAACGAATGGAGAATATCGTGTTTTTCCGTGTTTGCTCAACCATTTCCTTGGTTTCCGTCGATAGTCCTAAATCACTTGATAAGCTCCGCAAATCCTTTGCACAGAAACTATGCAGCGAAAACAATAAATAAAAAGCTTTCTTAAAAAGACAAAAGAACGCATGGACGTTTAAAAAAACCAACAGACTGATGAAAATGCAGGACATTTTCTCAATATGCGACGTGCGGGACAAGGGGTGAATATTCTGTGCGGTACAACGCAAAGTGGGACAGGGGGTCACCCTAGTTGAAAGTGTCTTCACATCCCGCTAGCAATCATTAAGTTAAGTGGTCGAAATGTATTTCTATGTATTTATATATTCTGTGGAAGGCGTAGAACCAAGAAATGTTGGTCCAATCAAAACTCTCGGTTCAAGCGTTTTGAATGGTTTTCCTACCTGCCTGTCAAATATGTATTTGCATACCTCTACGCACCCTGTTCGCGCAGAGAGGATACATCATCAGCGCGTTCACGAACGCTTCGCATACAGAGTGCGAATGGCAGGCAAACATCAACAACCTGATCTTCCGTCCTGGTATTGTAATACTTTTACTAACTGTACTATAAAGTGTTCTCACGGTTAATGACATGTGATGTTGTAACGGCCACTAGAGCATTTACGGTAGTTTTGTGGCAGACTGACAACTGCGCATGTTCATACGGGTGTCTGTAGGTTCTGGAAAGGTGAAAAGATGACTCGCTCTACCGGCATCTGTCTCTCTTTATTTTATATATTTCCTTTCTGTTTGTGACCTGAGTTTAATGCATACTTGTGTACATTTTTCCTCGCTCGATCCCCATGTATGTGGACGAGTGTATCGACGCATCAGCCGTTTTATTAAGCTCAGGAAAAAAATCCGCTATTTTCTCGTCTCCCGTGCATTATTAGAACCACACAGTTTTCCTATTTGGGCTGTTGAACATTTCAACTCGGTGTTACAGTGTATTGTAAAAATGCTTTCTCTGGTCGTCTAGTCTGTGTGCGTTCATGCATTCGGGAGGCGTGGCTTTGGACGGGTGGGACGTTCGCTTTCAGTGCTATCAGGCTAAAGTTAGCATTTCCCAAGATCTCCTAATGCAACTTTAATGTATTATCTTAATTATGAGCACACTGGTTTGTAGTGCAAACAGTTTTACCCTTTACTGCACGTTGTGATTCTGAACCGGAAGTCTCATCCATGGGCTTATTTCAGCGTTGAAAACTTTTGAGTTGAATTTAGATTTTATTAGTGTTTTGTATTATTTAATAGTAAAACATACATCAATGCTGTGTTCGGCCCACGTAAGTCCCATACAACCTTCAGACTAAATGAAGAGCTGACATTAGCGTTTGTCTTGACATGCTTTCATTTTCAGTTTGATACATTGACAGATGTAAATGAAGTTTTGCTGTCCACCTGTTTTCTCCCTGCTCTGTGTTGCTCAGTTTATTGTTTTGAATTTGCATATTCGCCTATTTAGTTCAAACCTATAAGAGCTTCCTGCTTATCCTAGTATTAGTATACCAGTAATACCAGAAAATATTCTATAGCAGCATAGTCAGCCCGTTGCCTCTGATAGCCTCCTTATAGTTTGTATTTTTATTGTCCATTTGTGTCTCGAAGCAACAGAGGGGTGGAATAGCCATCAAATGGTTATTTATCTATATCAGTTTATGATTACAAAACATTATAAATTTCTTTATGATGCACTTGTGGTGTAATCTGGATGAGAGCCCGTTGGATTGCTCCACTGGCTATTGCATAGGCTTATTACTCAGTTGATCAGCTGGCAAGGTTGCAGCTTTGGAACACATGACATGACTAATCTCCCCCTCCAATCTGTCTAAGTGTTGTGGATATGATTCTGTTTGTGATAAATCCTGAATGTGAAGAGCAAAGGGCTGTTATGGCAGCGGCACTGGCACTTAAAAAGCATCCTATCAAACTTTCATTCATTCATTCTTTCATTTTTATTTATAGGCACCTTTCATGACACTCAAGGTCACCTTATGAATCATCCTAAAACATCAATGTAACAGCAGCAAACAAAGCAAAACTACAAAATATGAAGAATACGAAATAGTTCACCCAAAAATTACAATTTGCTGAAAATGTATTCACCCTCTGGCCATCCGAGATGTAAATGAGTTTGTTTCTTTATCAGAACAGATTTGGAGAAATGTATCAATACATCACTTGCTCACTAGTCCACAAGTAGGATCTGAAACCCAAATCACATTCAGAGATCTGAACTGAGGCGTTTTGTGTCTGTATGTAGATACACAGGTAAAGCTGCTGCCCCCTTGAGGACTGGAAGTGCTAAAAAAAGACCTCAGAAGACTTTGTAAACACTCAAAGTGGACTGATGTTTAGTTATTTAGGTAGAAATATTTATTAACTGTATTCCTTGGAGTCTTTGTTGGACTGTGATATCGCACAAGTCAAGTAAATGTTTGTTTTCTGTGTTTAAGGCTAGAGAGCTGAAGATAGTGGTTGTTTATTTTGTCTTATAGAGAGTTAGAGTGCTTGTTTTCCCACTGGTGTGACATACGGACGGCAATTTCCCTGCCTATTAAAACTGTAATTAACCTTAAAGAAAACCAGAGCACTTCCTTCATGGGAAAATCGCTGAAGGGGGATGGATACAAGTACACAAGAAGGATCTGTTTGTACTAACGAGCACAGATGGAGTCATTACATGTTTGAATGACATGTTGAGACTTACGCAAATCACAGAACAACAGGCTTCTGCTGGAATGTCTTTACACGAGGATGTTTTAAGATTGTGGCTCAATCCCAATTCACACGCTTCTACTACACATTACAAAAGTATGTGCTTTTTAGTATGTAAAAAGATGCTATGTAAGTGTTGGCATCTAAATATATACCTGTACTCACTAAGTTGAATTACCGTTACTTAAAATCAGCTTTATAAGAGGCATTCAGTACTTTTTTATTTTCATTATGTGACATTTCTGGATGAAATGGAATATTCAACAGGAACAAAAATTAAGATGAGACTAGAATTTTTTCCTCTTCAATTATATTACAGTACTGTTTAATAGTTTTAATAGTTTGAAAGTCTTTTCTGCTCACCAAGACTGCATTCATTTGATTACAAATACAGTAAAAAACTTAATATTATGAAATATTATATTTAAAAAAAGTTTTTCTATTTAAATATATTTTAAAATGTAATTTATTCCTATAACATCAAAGCTTTTTTAAAATTTATATTTATTTTTTATTTTTTCAGCATCATTGCTCCAGTTTTTAGTGTCACATGATCCTTGAGAAATTTGGTGTTCAGGAAACATTTCTTGTTACTTTAACAGCTTGTTGTGGAAACTGTGATACATTTCAGGTTTATTTGATGAATAGGAGATTTATTTTTCTAGCATTTATTTAAAATATAGACGATTTTACAGTTTTACAAATTGTAACATGATAAACTTTGTTCCTGTAAATGTTATCAATTTAATGCATCGTTGTAAAATAAGAGTATTCATTTCTTTAAAAAAAGACTGACTGAAAACTTTTGAACAGTAGTGTATATTATATTATATTACAGTCAAACCAAAATCTATTCAGACACCTTCAACATTTCTCACATTATAACAGTTTATTCGCTATAGTTTAGGAAATGGTAATAAAATATGACAAGAAGTCAAAGTTAAACTGTGTCAGAACAAATTCATCTTGTTAATGTCAGATAACTTTGATAGAAATTGATTACCAACCAAAAATTCAGACAACTCTATGAATATATTTACACAACTATCAATACTTTGTTAACCAATTACCAAGCAGTGTTTAATTTTGTTCAGTCTGTGGCATAAAAAAGTCGCATTAGCAATTAAAGAAAAAACACTTAAGCAAAACATAGTCAGGTCAAAGTGTCTGAATAATTTTTGTGTATAATATGTCGGAGTTTACTTAATTTTGCTCTCCTTACTTACAATAATGAACTATAGTGTCCTGCACCCACTAGTAAATAAATCAAATATCTGGTGTCTGAATAATTTTTGGTTTGACTGTATATTATATTACATTATACCATCCATCTACCTTCAGTATAGTATTTTTAACATATTATTTGGGATGCGCTAAAAGTATGTGAATTGGGATTTAATACATGTTGAGTCATTTAATAATGAAGCATTATGTGATTTTGAGTGTCTAAATTTGTGTGTGTGTGTATGAATATGTATATAAAAGTGCATCATTTTGAGTGACACACCTTTTCTCAACCATCACTTTTATATTTGAGTCTGTGACTCCAGACAACGTGACCTTAACTCTTTATAAAGTGTCTGATGTTTATGTTGTCAAGTTGTTTGTTTTCTAATTGTATTCAGTGACAATGTAGAATTTTATTACTGTATTTTACTGGATTTTGAAAATAGATAAACATGAGCACATCTGCAGGCTGTAAACTTCCTCTTCAAGCTTCAGAATAGAATACTCAACCTATATGTAGTAAAATGAATCTTGAACAGTGCATGTAAAGGCTGTTTGTGTTTCTTATTAAAAGCCGCTTTGATTTGGGCTGCTTTTCTGTCTGTTTTTTTTCTTTCTGTTTCCTTATTTTTCATAAAATGCTTTACTAATGTTAAAATTGTCAGGCTTTTATCTTTTGCACTCATGATGCTTCTGTAAGTTTAATCTTCCTTTGTTTTCTTTTTTCATTTTCAATTCTGATTATTACCAACTCATCTCAGCCAAGCACACGTTAAAACAAAGGTTTCTTTGTTTTTCTCAGATTACCTTCGGATCGGAGATTCCCAAGACTTACTATGTTCGAGACTCCATTAAGGTGGACTATGATCAGTCTGTGACTATTGGCCGTGGCTCATCTCATCAGATGGAATATGAGCTGCTTGCACCAAACTGTGCGCTGAGGTGAGCAATGTGTGAGGAATACAAAAATGCTTTGTAATACTAATTCCACACGAAAACCAGCCTCTGATCATGACATCTAAAGTGCTGTAAAGTTTAAACAGTTTAAAACCCTTGCATGAAACTTTTTTTTAGCTAATTAGAATACCAAACCCTTTGAGAAAAACTACAACCAGCAACGCTCTCTGCATGGGATGTGCATTTAGGTTTATTGACATTGGGTTTGTTGACACGCCTTTAAAAGGCCTGGGTTTGGATGTGAGAGTGTGGTTTCATCTGATTGCACTGACAAAACATTAAAAACACTTTCAGCAACTTGCAAGATTCAACATGCATATTTATAGGCTAATTTTCAGAAATTGGACCTACTGTGAACAAAAATAATGCATCTTTCATCATTTCTGAAACAAGTTCTGTTCTTACCAAGGATGCATTTATTTAATCAAAAACAGTAAAAATAGTAATATTGTTAAATATTGCTAAAATGTAATAATACATATAATAATATTATTACAATGTAGTAATATTTTAAAATGTAATATATTCCTGTGATGCAAATCTGAATTTTCAGCATCAAAAATCAGTGTCACAATATTTTTTCAGAAATTATTGTAATATGCTGATTTGATGCTCAAGAATCATATTATTATGAATGTAGAAAACAGCTTCATATTTTTGTGGAAACCTGAAAACTCTTTTTCGATTCTTCAATGAATAGAAAGTTAAAAATAAACGTTTTCTTGCTTAAAAAAAAACAAACTTATTAGGTATTTAAAAAAATCTTTCTGACCGCAAATATTTAAATAAATAGTAGTGTATATAAAACAAACAATTACAGTTCAAACAACTGTGCATAGTATTTTGGGGAAAAATACCAATTTGCACATGATTAACTAAATAAATTCTTTACATAAAATTTATAAATAAATTAATAAAACTGTAAAATATAAATTAATAATAGCTTTGTATGTACTATACATTATTTGGATAATTAGTTAAAATTATTACAATGCATTTTTGGTTTCGGCTTTTGGCCAAGTGCATCCAGAATTGTCGGTTTCAGCCCAGCGTTTTCATTTCGGTGCATCCCTAAAATATATATATATATATATGTGTGTGTGTATATATATATATATAGCAGTAATATTGCAAAATGTTATTACAATATAAAATAATTGTTCCTATTTTTTAATATACTTTAAAATATAATTTATTCCTGTGATGCAACGCTGATTTTTCAGCATAATCACTCCAGTCTTAAGTGTCACATGATCCTTCAGAAATCATCCTAATATGCTGATTTATCATTAGTATTATCAATGTTGCCAACAGTTGTGCTGCCAAATATTTTTTGGAACCTGTAATACTTTTTTCAGAATTCTTTGATGGATAAAAAGTTACAAAGAACAGCCTTTATTCCAAATATAAATCTTTTCTAACAATGTAAGTCTTTGCTATCACTTTTTATCATCCTTGCTGTATTAATTTCTTAAAAAAAAAAAAAAAAAAGGAATAAAACTTAACTGACCCCAAACTTTTGAACAGTAGTCTATATTGTTAGAAAGAATTTCTATTTTGAATAAATGCTGTCCTTTTGACCTTTTTATTTATCAAAGAATCCTGAAAAAAGTATCACAGGTTCCAAAAAAATATTAAGCATAACTGTTTCCAACACTGATAATAAATTAGAATGATTTCTAAAGAATCATGTGACTGAAGAATGGAGTAATGATGCTGAAAATTCAGCTTTGCATCACAAAAAAAATAAATTTCATTTTAAAATATATTCCAATAGAAAACAGTTATTCTAAATAATAATAATATTTCACAATATTGCAGTTTTTTTTCTGTATTTTTGGTCAAATAAATGCAGCCTTGATGAGCATAAGAAACCGTTTAAGTAAATATATTCTACATTAATACCTTACAAATTTAAATTTAATTAAATATTAACCTTTTAACCTATTAAATAATAGGTAAAATAACATTTTTGGCATTTATTTCTCATACTATTCTGTATAAGAGTATAGACATCTGGTATCTCTGCATTAGCTGGTTCAGCACAGGAACTTACTCAATGTGTGATGCTCTACTCAATTCAACGGTCTTTTCTTCAGATGGCAGTTCACTTGTGATGGTGCCGACATAGGTTTCGGTGTGTATATGAAGAAGAAGATGGGAGAGAGGATCAAGGCCAGTGAAATGAAGGAAGTTGTGCCAAGCCAGCGTTACAACGCACACCTGGTACCCGAGGACGGATCCCTCACCTGCCCAGATCCAGGAGTGTGTAAGTACAGACGTACAGGCTTTATTTAATATACCCATTTGAGTGCATGTGGATTTACTCTATTTTGTTTTCTTCAGATGTCCTGCGATTTGACAACACATACAGCATGTTCCAGTCCAAAACGGTCAGCTTCACAGTGGAGGTCCTCCTACCCAGTCAAGTCAATCAATCAGAGCGCTAGAAATGATGGCAACAAGCAAGCAGACAATTGAGATTAAGAAACATAACTCTGAAGCATAACAAACTCATGACATCTTATACGGTATATCTGCTGTAGTTAATAAAGGAAAATAATATAATAATGCCGCTCTCGAAAAGGAGCGTATGTAATTGAACTGACCAATCAATGCATTAAAATGGTGGGATGAAATGTACACCTTGATCGACGTGCAATGACAGGCTGTATCGTCCACTGACATATCTGGATAATGACTTTGATGCCAGTATGATTTATTTACATTTCTCTGAGATGAAGCTGAGATCAAGTCGATTTGATATCATGTATTAATGTAGTTATATCATTGAGCTTATCATTGAGCTGTGGTTTATCAAGTGTAACAACTGTGCTGCAAATAACTAGACTGAAACTGTCTTAGTGTTATTTGAGTTTGCCCTTGTCCTTGAAGTTATTTTATCTGTTTCGTTCGTTTTGATAATGAATTCATTTAGATAATGAACTCAGAGTCTGCACACTTTTCCCTCAGATTGTGGTAAGAGGTTAAATTATTGACGCACACAAATGTGAACGTTTTGAAATATTTTGTTTACAAAGAGCATTTGACTTCACATGTTGACGTCATGGCTGGTTTGCATTTTTTTAATCCTACTTTTTACATTTCACTAATTGATGTTGTAAACGTTTGCTTAGCATGAGATTTTATACCTCAGGTCTTGTGTTTACAGTAACAGTGCCCGTATTTGATTCCAGCAATATGCATATGTTCTGTCAAAGTCTTTCTATGATGACCACATTGTATTTTGTCTGATTTTGTCTCTTTTTGATTTGGTAATATTAATGTAATTTATGAGTAATATTGATTTTGATTAATTGACTAATTAAATACATACATTGCAATAGCAAAATAATCTCTGATTATTTTTTTGGTGTCTTTCTGAACCATATTCACATTCACTTTTGGAATAAAGAACATTTACTTAAATTTGGTTAAAGCTAGTTTTGCATTCATGCAGGGTTCGTGTTTAAAATTGGAGAACAATCTATAAATACTTGATTTTTTTTCTAAAATGTTCATCTTCATCGCTCAA
Source organism: Cirrhinus mrigala (assembly GCA_036247105.1). Taxonomy (NCBI): domain Eukaryota; kingdom Metazoa; phylum Chordata; class Actinopteri; order Cypriniformes; family Cyprinidae; genus Cirrhinus; species Cirrhinus mrigala. The sequence continues at coordinate 39,621,879 of CM070011.1, read as the reverse complement.
AATTTGAAAGAATATTAGCTTTGCCACTGCTCTAACATGTTTGACAAAATAACCAAGGCATTTCAACAACAACAAAAAAATCGTGGAAAACACAGTGATCAAAATTAGAGAACAGCAACCACTGTATCATGATTACAACTAAAATTTTTGAGTGTTACAGCTGTCAGAAATTAGTTGGAAGTGTTCAGACCTTTGCTTTGAATGTCTTAAGCACATCTGTGGCTGCAGGACTAGTTGGTCCACGCTTCTTCATAGTTCAGTAACTGTAGTAGGTTTCTTAGCCATAACTTTGTCGGCAAGGATTTTCAGTTTGATTTTCACTCATCACTACAGCGAACTTTGAAGCAGTTCTCCTCTCTCTACCCTGCTGAAAAAATAAAAAATAAAAAAAATAGAACCATCACAGAAAATTCTAATGGTTTCCACTACAAATACCATTACAAACATTACAAACCATTAAAAAGTGGTTTCCTGTAGTGTGTTTTGGGAGATATTCCATTAGGATTTATTGGTTTTAACAAGTCACCAATAGTAGGTGACCAATTACCAGTAGAGACCAACTCTTAAACATGCCGAGACGCATTCTTACCCTGTTCAGCGCTGAACTGGCAAGCAATTCCAGCTGCAGTGTTGAACCAATTCCCCATTGAGAATCTATGCACTATTTTGTTTTCTTGTGCATTTGTCTTATGTGGACGAACAGGCTTTTTAGGTGATTTCCAAGTTTTGGGTTTCAGCCACCTTAGAGCGGCCCGCCATATTGCAATCTCAGTGAAAATTGGAGGAATGCTGCTAGTTAAAGCAGCACTATGTAACTTTTGGCGCTCTAGCGATTAATAAAGAGAACTGCACGAATCCCGCGGAAGAAAATTCTAACCGAAACTACTTGTCTGAGTCTATGGCGATTCACGCAGGTGTGTGTTACTCCGCAGCGGTGACGACCCGACTAGGCTACAATAGTACAAATATAAGCCCTTATTGTAAGTGTACCCAAGTGATTCGGGATAAGACAAAAACGCATGATGTACATGATGTACTCGCTCATTATATACATTTAGCAAATTTTGAACAGAAAATGTTACATATTGTTGCTTTAAATAGGATTTGTCATATAATTAAGGAAATGAGCACCAGGTGCCAGATTAACACCAATAACGTGGAGATATCTGTAAGTGTCTCTAATTTTGATCTGAGTTATTTTTCAAATATCTCATTTAAGCTTTTTATACTGTGCTTCAGAATACAATTAACAGTATTGGGGGAGATAACAGAATATGGGAGTAAGTGCAGAAGAAGAGGCACTTACTTGTTTTATTAATTTCACTTTTGGTGTCAAAGAGCCTTTACAGTAGCCAAAAATATAACTTTGGGTCTTTTGTTATTAAAAAACAAAAAAGCCAGCCCAGGCCAGGTGACAAAAAGTAATGTAAAAGTACCGTAATACATTACTTTCCTTGAAAAGTAACGCAATTTTTAATGAAGTAACGCAATATTGTAATGCATTACTTTTAAACCTAACTTTCCCCAGAACTGACAATTAATTTATGAATTATGCTTATTATAGGAGTAAGCAGTGATTTTGAAATTCTAAAATTGCAGGTTGTTCTCTAATTTTTATCTCCACTGTGGTTGTATTAATGTTTCGTTTCTCGCCTGTCTGATGGCTCCATCTGTTGGTGGAGAAGCATGTAAATGTATTGTAATAAAGTAGTTAGATCTCTGTCCATTAGAGGGCGCCATTAAAACGGGAATCTAGCAATGCCACAAGCAGCTTTATTGGCATAACAAAGATGCATTACAATTCTAAAGCATTAACAAACAGCACACACACATTTTAAACTGTAATTATATTTAACAGTTTAGCTTTTCATCGAAATACAGTCTTGGTGAGCATAAGAGACTTTTTTCTTCCTTTGAAGTTTGGTGGTGTCTGTGGTGTTTATACAGTAATCTATCATCATATCTATTTTAAATTAATTAAATCAAATACAAAAAGATCATGTATGTGTGTTAAAATCTGATTAAACTTTTCCAGAATTAACAACATACACTACCAGTCAAAACCTTTTGGACAGTTTTTTTAATGTTTTTTTTAAAGAAGTCTCTTTTACTCACCAAGCGTGGATTTATTTGATCCAAAATATAGCAAAGCAGTAATATTGTGAAATATTTTTACGAATAACTGTTTTCTATTTAAATATAGTTTAAAATGTAATTTATTCCTGTGATCAAAGCTAAATTTTCAGCATCATTCCTCCAGTCTTCAGTGTCACATGATGTAATGATGCTAAAAATTCAGCTTTGAAATCACATGAATAAATTACATTTTAAAATAAATTCAAATAGAAAACAGTTATTTTAAATAGTAAAAATATTTCAACATTTTACTGTTTTTGCTGTACTTTGGATCAAATAAATGCAGGCTTGGTGAGCAGAAGAGACTTCAAAAATCTTACTGTTTAAAAGCTTTTGACTGGTAGTGTATTTGTTAGGAAAATAAATATATTTTGTATTGTGGTATCCATCAGTGTACTCTAATGCAATATTTATATGTATATTTTAATTTATATTAATTACTGTATAAATACCACAAACACCTCCAAACATCAAAAACAGAAAGTAGTCTGTTACTTTCACCAAGGCTATTTTTAATAAGAAATAAAATAAAAAAGGTAATACTATGGAATTTTATTACAAATTAAAATAACTATTTTCTTATTTTATATATTTTTTAATATTTTCAGTGTCACATGGTCCTTTCAGAAATCAAAATAATATGTGACCCCAGACCACAAAGCCAGTCTTAAGTAGCACGGTTATAATTGTAGCAATTGCCAAAATACATTGTATGATCGATTTTTCTTTTATGGCAAAAATAATTAGGATTATAAGTAAAGATCATGTTCCATGAAGATTTTATTTTGTAAATATACCAAATCTTAATTTTTGATTAGTAAAATGCATTGCTAAGAACTTAGAAGAATTTGGACAACTTTCCTAACTATCCTAACACATTCAATACATCAATGGAAAACTTATTTATTCATCTTATTTATTCATCTGATGTATAAATCTCAGTTTTAAAAAAACTGACCATTATAACTGGTTTCATGGTCCATGGTCACATGTGACTATTTTGGTAGTCGACAAAAATTGTATGCTGAATGTTGAAAACAAGTAAAGACCGTCCATGACATTTTTTTCTCCAAACTTTTTTTTTTCCAGGATATTTTCATCAATAGAAAGTTGAATGACCGAATGAACAGCATTTATTTGAAACAGAAGTTTTTTGTAAAACTGCAAATGTCTTAATTGTCACTTTTGATCAATTTAAACATACAATTTAAAAACGGACCGCTCCACCTTAACCTTTACGCCTCAACAGTAGAGAAAAACTGGCGTGCCTTTAGCAAGCAAACCCAGGCAGGCGCGTTCTTCCTCATTATGTGACGATCCGCACGCTGATTGGAGTTCCACGGCGCTATGTTAATGAGGTGGCGGTGCCTTGCGAAATGAGTAGGTGACGTCAACTCTCATTCCGCAGAGAGCGAAACAAACATGGCGACAGAATGGAGTGGTAAAGGGTACACGCTAACTTTAATACTGTTCTTTTGGATTAAAGTCGGCGCGAATAGAGCGGAATCCTGGCGGAGCGACAGCCGGATCCTCGGCATGCGGCTGGAGAAGAGCGACAAGCCCGCCATGACCACCCCAGATGGGATCATGCAGGTAACCGAGGAAAGCGACATCCTGCTCAGGTTTTACGGACTACAGATCAGCAATGACACCTGGGAGCAGATTAAGTTCGTGGAGCAGGGCGATGAGAGCAGCGCTGACTCCAACAGGACTTGTGCTGACTTTACCAAAGACATCTCCATCAGCACTAGTATGACTGTTAAAAGCCAGGGCACATCTGGGGTGCTGGGGGTCAGAATTAAACCACTTAGGAAAAGTGAGACCCAGAGGGATTACAGGCTGTGCATCAGACACAGCCAAGATGGGAAGTGGTATCTCCTAGGAGAACATGATGGAAAGTTACGTGTGGTGGAGGAGAAGAAGTCTCTGCTTCCCATTTGGTTCCAGGTGATCTTGATATCCTTTCTCCTGGTGCTCTCAGGTATGTTCAGTGGGCTAAACCTGGGACTCATGGCTTTAGATCCCATGGAGCTGCGAATCGTTCAGAGCTGTGGGACGGAGAAAGAGAAGAAGTACGCCAGCAAGATTGAACCCATCCGGAGGAAAGGTAACTACCTGTTGTGCTCGCTTCTCCTGGGGAACGTGCTTGTCAACACCACACTGACCATCCTCCTCGATGATCTCATCGGCTCCGGTTTGGCCGCTGTGGTGGCCTCCACCATCGGCATTGTCATCTTCGGCGAGATCGTTCCTCAGGCGCTCTGCTCTCGCCACGGCTTGGCGGTGGGCGCCAACACCATCCTTGTGACAAAGTTCTTCATGTTTCTGACCTTTCCGCTCTCCTACCCCATCAGCAAACTCCTGGATTGCGTGCTGGGCCAGGAGATCGGCACCGTGTACAACCGGGAGAAGCTGGTGGAGATGCTCAAGGTGACCGAGCCGTATAACGACCTGGTGAAAGAGGAGCTGAACATGATCCAGGGCGCTCTAGAATTGAGGACTAAGACGGTGGAGGACATCATGACTCCACTCAGCAACTGCTTTATGATCAACAGCGATGCTGTTCTAGACTTCAACACCATGTCTGAAATCATGGAGAGCGGATACACGCGCATTCCAGTTTATGAGGACGAGCGGACCAATATCGTAGACATCCTCTTTGTGAAAGACCTGGCCTTTGTGGATCCAGATGACTGCACTACGTTGAAGACCATCACTAAGTTCTACAACCATCCAGTCCACTTTGTATTTCACGACACTAAGTTGGATTCCATGCTGGAGGAGTTTAAGAAAGGTCAGTCGGTTTATTTTCCTGCAGGATTTCTCATTGTCGCTATCGGTGATGTTCATCAGGTGTAGCGAGGTATCAGCACTGCATCGGCACTGATGTCACTATTACAGGGTTAGTGGAAAAGGCCACTTATTCTGTCTATTCTTAATTAGTTTCACTCCTATCAGATTGGAAAACACACATCCTCTCTCCCTGTGGGCCTTTGTCTCCTCCACTGACTGTCAAGGTCAGTTGTTGGCAGTCTTTCTTCTTTTATTTCCTAAAGCCTATGAAGTCAACTTAAAAATCACTATTGACCAGTGCATGTTATTCCAGTACAAAAAATGTGTTTTTAAGCCTTCCAACTGTAATGATTCTCTGAAATTTTCACCCTCATATAGTGTTATTTCAGTATTATTTATATCCTATGGTAACTTTGTATGAATATTGTAAAATGGATTTTATTTTTAAAATATTTATGATATTTTAAGTTTAATTTTTTGGGGGGTAATTTCATGTAGTTTTTTATTATGTGACCCTGGAGCACGAAACCAGTCATAATGCTCAATTCTTGTTTTAATTGAAATTTATACATCATCTGAAAGCGTCATAATTAAGCTTTGTTAGGATATGACAGTATTTGGCCGAGATACAGCAATCTGAAAATCTGGAATCTGAGGGTGTAAAAAAATCCAAATATTGAGAAAGTATATACAGTATTTACAGTAGGAAAATTACAAAATATCTTCATGGAGCATGATCTTTACTTAATATCCTAATGATTTTTGGCATAAAAGAAAAATCGATAATTTTGACCCATACAGTGTATTTTACAATGTAACAATCTAATATTTTTTTTATTTTTATCATAGCTTTGTTCAATTAACAAAACTGATAATAACCCTGATATAATGAACATTTCATGATCAAATAATTTCAGTTTAAGTAATCAAGTCCCACCCCCTTTTTTTCTCTGAATATCCTGTTTCACCTGGAAATTGTCACATTACAGAAGTAAAATGGCTTGCAAATGCCATTTTGTGTTGACGTCATGCTAATAGTCTTTAATTCATTAAATCCACCTATAATCAATAATTGTGATGAAACTGATACCCAGCGATGAGGTTATAGACTAATTCAGAGTAGACGTCACAGTTACATCACCTGCAGATGCGTGCGCATTATAGGGGTAGAAAAACACTGGTAACATACTGGTAATGTATTGTTGTGTCTTTGGATGTCAGAATCGGAATGCAAAAACGCCATTTGAAGCTAAACGCAGATGTTTAAACAGACAGACTATGGATGAAACCTGCAATGATGACTCTACTTTTAAAGCATAAATTTGAAATAAGCAATTTGTCTACATAATATTTACATGCGCAGTTCATAGGGCACATTTTATTACAGTTACAGGCTGAAATACTATTTAAACCTATAACATCTTGCATATATACACACTGACCTATTTTATCTCACAATTCTGACTTTTTTTCTCCGCAAATTCAAGTTTGTATCTCGTAGTTTGGACTTTATAACTCAATTTAACTCGACAATAGCAGTTTGTCAATTCTGAAATAAAAAAAAAACCTGTGAAGTGTGGGTTATAAACTCATGATTCTGAGCTGAGGGGAAAAGAGAGAATGACAAGCAGATTTTTCTAATCAGAATTGAGATATAACCTCTGAATTGCGAAAATAAAGCCAGAATTTTAAAATATAAACTCAGATTTTTTCTTTTATTCCATAGCTTCCATAGACTGCTACTTGAAAACTGTCATTTTCTGCCACCAGATAATCTCTGGCCCGCAAAAAAACAACATCATCACTGTTTGCAAACACAGAATTGATCTATAATAATAAACGTCAACCAAAAATGAAATTGTTTTAATAGTTACGCACCCTCATGTCGTTCCAAACCTGTAAGACCTTTGATCATCTTCAGAACACAAATTGAGATATTTTTGATGAAATCCGAGAGCTTTCTGACCCTGTATAGACAGCAGCACAACTACCATGTTCAAGGCCTAGAAAGTTAGTAAGGACATCGTTAAAATAGTCCATGTGACATCAGTGATTCAACTGTAAGGAAGCTGTGAGAATACTTTTTGTGTGCAAAGAAAACTAAAATAATGACTTTATTCAGCAATTTCCTCTTTGTGTCAGTCTCCACTGCCATTCATGAGAATACCACGTTGCTGTCTATGCAGGGTCAAAAAGCTCTCAGATTTCATAAAAATTATCTTAATTTGTGTTCCAAAGATGATCAAAGGTCTTATGGGTTTGGAACGACATGAGGGAGAGTGATTAATGACAGAATTTTCATTTTTGTGTCAACTATTCCTTTGTAACCATTGTACCATAGTTTTACTACAGGCCCTCTGGGAAATATGTTTAAGCAGACATTTGTAATTTGCTTCTAAAGCCTTGTATAAATACTGAGCTGTTATTTAACATTGCGAAGCTGTTTGACTAATCACATGTGTTTGTTGTCATCACAATAGCCATGACACTAATAATGGGGCAAAACCTGTTATCTTATCACTGCTTGCACAGATTTACTGCCAGCAGGCTTTGACTTGGGACTTGAGCTACATTTGCAGAACATGAACTGATCTGTTATGGTGAAGTGTCCATATTATTCTATATTTAGCATCCATTTACACAGCTAAACTAGTTAAAATGGCATATTGATTTTATATATTTAAAGTCTGATTGACTTCTGGCCCTGTAGTCTGGTATAATCCTCTAGATTGGGATTTATAGTTATGGACTTGCACCTTAAAGGGATATTTTACCTAAAAATGAAAATCATATCATCAGGTGCTCACCTTAAGGTTGTTCAAAGATGTTTTTATTTTTGAATGAACTATCCCTTTAACTGGAGAGCAGAAACATAGTCAAGCCTCAAGATGTATGCTTTTGTACTGTCCTTTGGACTTGGACATTACTTAGCAGTTAGTAGTGGTTACTAGCTAAAAACTATTTAGCTACTTGTAAGCATTTGTATGATTCAGAATAGACTATTGTCAGTGAGTGACTGTGAATCATTACATTAAGAATTGACACATTTGTTTCTTGAGTTGCATAACTGGTTAATCGTTTTCAGCTGTTGTTTACATGTAGGAGGTTTTACTGAATTGACTTTTGGAGGTCTGTATCCCCTTTATACATATTCAGAATTCAGTGTATTGCACAGAACATATTGTATATGTGACCCAGGACCACAAAACCATCATATAGGTCGATTATTATTATTTTTTTTTTATTTTTATTTTTTAAATTGCGATTTATACATCATCTGAATAAATAAGCTTTCCACTGATGTATGGTTTGTTAGGGACAATATTGGTTTTTGAATTACAGTTTTGTAACTGATAGGGGTGTGACGAGACACTTATCCCACGAGATGAGACGAGACACGAGACTGGGTTCACGAGAACGAGACGAGACGAGATTTTTTATCTTTTCTTAAGAAATCCTCAATGATGACATATATAGGGAAAATAGTCTTTTATTCAACTGGAAAAGATAAAATACAAAAAAAGAAAATAGGTGCATTTTGAACTTTATAAAATTAAACTTCCGTTTTAATGAATTATATGCAGTAATAACATTTAAACAAGAGCTTCACAATTCTGAATAATTTGAGAATCCCAGTTGTTATTAATAAATTGGAGACATGATTGTCTTAAGATTCTGGAGAAAAAAAAAGATTTGGAAACTAAACAAAATAACATAATTTACTGGTGGTTCTGACAAACTGTTCATTGCTTAAGTCTTTTAAAAACATATATTCATTTTTAAACAAAAAAACAAACCATTCAATGAAGGAGTCAGTGTCTCACTTCATTAAGACTTGTTTGACTATTGAAATGTGAATGAATGATTCAATGACACACTTTTTTTCAAACGGGCAGTTGTCGCCACCTCCTGGTGGAAGAGGATAAGCGTTACTATACGTATAAGTGCTAAGATACTTTCGTTTCGTTTTAATCGCTACTGTAGACAATAAGTGTTTATACCCAAACTATAAACGTTTATCCCAGTACTTCTACTATTTAAATATCTGTAACACAGAAATAATGATTATAATGTGGTTGAAAAGACTGTTTGTGATGCTTTTTCTGCGTTCACATTTACCCCGACCCTCTGATTCATAACATGGGCAGCGACAAAATGTGCTTCTTACGCTCCACTGACACTCGTGATGTGAAACAGTCATAACAGACATAGCTAAATCGTTGTCATTCAGGAATAAGATCGCGTGGGTGTTTGAATCGAGATTTCGATATTTTAAGGATTAATTGTACAGCTCTAATGTAAACTGCAAAATGTTTTGCCAGGATATCGTCACGAGATCTCGCGAGATCCGACTGGTCTCGCGAGACGCATCGGATCTCGCGAGATCTAGTGCCACGAGATCTCGTCACATCCCTAGTAACTGAAGTTCTTAGCAATGAATATTAGTAATCAAAAATTAAGTTTTGATATATTTACGGTAGGAAATTTACAAAATATCTTCATAGAACATGATCTTTACTTAATGATTTTTGGGATAAAAGAAAAATCAATAATTTTGATATGCTAGACTTTCGTCATATTGCTCTCTAGTCAATAATTTTTTTATTTTGCTTTTATAATTAATGATAATGTTAACACACTACAATAAGGTCTGATAAAGTTAGCTAACATAAGCTAACAGTGAAAAATATACACTGAAATAATTAGTGTAGAATTTACGTTGAAACAATTTTCACTCAGAAATTGTTCATAAATTTCACAAATAATTACAAAGATTAAGTGAATGACACTTCAAAAATTAAGAATTTTTTTTTTTTTTTATGTACTCCAATAATTTGTTTTATTTACAACAATTTTTAAAAGAAAAATGTATTAAACTTTGTAATGTTAGTTAATACCAATACAATTAATTATTGTTCATTCGGATGTTAACTGATACAACTTTTTGTTTTAAAAATATCTGTAAATATTGAAATTAGCTTTAAGATTATAATAAATGCTGATAATAAATTAAACCTTAATGTAAAGCATTACCATACTAATTATTTAATAATAAAAACTCTAATCAAACAATAAATTAACAAAGTGATGTTTAAAATTGCAGTTGATATTGAATCATTTTCATTTGTCATAATAGAAAGGACAGAAGGGCCATGTCAAGTGCATTGCATTGTGGGATATGGTATTTCAAGAGTGAACAGATCGTTCTGTCAGTCTAGCTCTCAAGTCATCTGGACTACTATTTTGATGTTTTTTGTTCATTTTTCATAGTAAATCTACAAGTAAATCTGTTCCCTCTTCTTCATTCTGTCTCCTCAGCTCATGAGATTGTCTGTTTTGAAGCACTTCCTCTAGTTTATGCAGAAGTCTTTTCTTACTTCACTTCCCATCCACCATGATACAAACCCAAACCATTGTATTCCTTTCCTTATCCACTTGTCCTGTAACCGCTTAAACGCATGATACTCAAAGATGGCATTCTGCCACCATCGCCCAGTTTTTTGGCTTGGCTTGTACCATGGCAGCTGGGTTTGGTTATGTGTTGCATGAATGTGTATTAAAGAGAAACAGGGCAATAACCACCATGAATGATTCATTCGCAATGGCTGAATGGTTGGCTTTTCTCCTGGCAGACCCAACTAGATTTTTGGCCCCATATCGACCTTATTTTTAACGTAACAGCAGTCGTGGCTATTTGTAGCTGGAATGTTCAAGGTGTCATTTGCTTCCAGTTATTTTACCTATACATAAACAGTCTGTTATGAAAGGGATAATGTAGATCCAGCTGTTATTAACCAGCCTCAAATACCTGGATGAGCGGTGTCTTATTTGGCGTTGCTACTAACGGCAGTTGTTCTTGGGAAATAACAAGCCTCAGAATGTTGCAGCCGACCAGTCAGAATCAAGTATTCCAGTGCGTCATATATTTATCATCGTATTATTTCAGGTAATTAGCATAATCATAAACACTGATTTGTAGCGCAAATTGTTTGACCGTTTACTGCACTTTGTTATTCTACTAGTTATTTACCTTTTCACATTCAGAGAAAATAGCTTATTTCTGCATTACTTTGTTGTTTTGGTCTGTGTTTAGTTATGCTAAGTGGATTTGGCGAGCTCTCTGACGGAATTGTCATGTCATAATCCTCTCCGTGTTCTAATAGGATCACGATCTCTGTGCATGTGTTCATGCTACAGTGTCACAAATACTTCTCTCTTCCTGTCTTTTACTTCCTGTCATGTCATTTGATGATTAGGAGAGCTGACTAAGCATATGCTGTGCGCTTCTGCATGTTTTAGAGCACGAGGAGGAGGAAAGGCTCTGCTGATGAAGGTGGTTTAGGTGGTTCCAGGTCTAATGTCAGAGCCTCCATTTCCATTTACACAAATATGGAATTTTATTAGACTAGGTTTTTAAGTTGATTTATAATTTCGTTTTTGAGAGCATAAACATTGTTTTTAAGTGATAAATAATATAGTATTATTTATTTTGTTTATTAAAAATGTGAGGTCAAGTGGTTCAACAATTTAAACACTGTTGTCAAGAGATATTTGCATTTTTCTAGATTTTTCTGGACATTTTTGAAATGTGTCTGGATGAGTTCTTACTACTGGAATGAAGAAATACAGGCCAAAAAATCTAAACATTTTATATATGTTTTATAGAAAAAAAAAAGATCTGAAGTCAAGAGATTCTAGCTAAAATGTTGTTATTGCATAAAAACAACTCATATTTGCTCAGTGAAATTCAATACTTGTTTCTTAATAGTTGTGGTGTGCTGTTTCACTCTAGCACGAATAATGTTATGAACCATTTGTAGTGTGAAGAAGTGTTATAATGTCTCTTAATCACGCACACATACACTACCAGTCAAGTTTTTGAAAAGTAAGATTTTTAATGTTTTTAAAGAAGTCTCTTCTGCTCACCAAGCCTGAATTTATGTGATCCAAAATACAGCAAAAACAGTAACATTTTCAAAATAGTTTTACTATTTAAAATAACTGTTTTCAATTTGAATACATTTTTAAAATGTAATTTATTCCTGAGATTACAAAGCTGATTTTTCACCATCATTACTCCAGTCACATGATCCTACAGAAATCATTCTAATATTCTGATTTGCTGCTCAAAAAACATTATTATTATTATTATTATTATTATTATTATTATTATTATTATTATTATTATTATTATTATTATTGTTGTTGTTGAAAACAGCTGAGTACTTTTTTTTTTTTTTTTCAGGTTTCTTTGATGAATAGCAAATTCAGATGAACAGAAATCTGTTGTAACATTAATTAAATATCTTTATTATCACTTTTGATCGATAAAACATCCTTGCTAAATAAAAGTAAATTAAATAAAAATAAAATAAAATAAAATAAAATAAATAAATAAATACATTTATACTGATTCCAAGCTTTTGGTGTATAATGTTACAAAAACTTTTTATTTTAGAAAATGCTGATTTTTTGGTTCTTTCTATTCATCAAAGAATCCTGAAAAAAATGTTTAAGTATTGATAATAGTAATAATAAAAATGTTTCTTGAACAGCAAATCAGCATATTAGAATGATTTCTGGAGTATGATGGTAAAAATCAGCTTTGAAATCACAGGAATAAATTACATTTTAAAATGTATTCAAATAGAAAACAGTTATTTTGAATAATACAAATATTTCAAAATTGTATTGTTTTTGCTGTACTTTGGATCAAATAAATGCAGGCTTGGGACCCTTTTTAAAAAACATTAAAAATCTTACTGTTCTCACACACACACAAAACTACCACCAGAACATGATTCCTGTTTTCTTCTGAGCTGGGTTACAACATTTGTTTGCTTCACATACAATATTTATGCCTGATTCTAATTTCAAAGTTAGAATTATGGCCAGTGACAGAAGAAAATGCAAACATGGCCCGGATGTTTTCTGCTATATCTGTGTATCACAACATCCAGACAGTGATAGAAAATTGTTTTGGTGAAAGCAAAGCTTTAGTCTCCATTCTAATATGCAATTCCAATGTAAGTGGCAATTCATGTTGATTTTAAGATTTTTGTATGTGCTCCAGAAATGATACTTGAGTTGTCGTAATGATGAAAAGTTGCAGTAATGAGAACTGTTTAAAATTTGTAGTTAATATTTAGCAATCGCACATACAAACACATCCACAGTGCTGGCTGCCGACAGATGTTTAATTTGCATAGTGCTGCAATGATGTAATTGTGCTGAGTTTCTGAAACTGACCGTCAGTGAAACTCCAGATGACAAACCACGTATGCAACTAAAGATGGCGTGTGCAATTACAGATGCAATCACTTCTTTTACTCATCCCCTGAATAAAGAAGCATTGGCGTCTTTAATTGCATATGACTCAGATTAGCCGAATGAGTCATTGTGATGAGATCAGTAATGTTTCCTCAGAAAGCAATATCTCTGAGACACAGCACTAATTAATTTTTGGTCTTAAGCGTTAGAACATTTGGAATGTGCTGTTATATTGGAGATATTAAATATGATTTCATGACACCATTTGTCAGGAAACATACTGAACATTAGTCTCATAGAAAACTCTCGTGTTGAATGTCTCCTTATGAATATTACAACATCTTTTGAACAATAGGTATTGCATACATCATTAAAGGTGTGACAGACTCAATCAGAAGTGACCCAACAGGTTTAAATCAATAACAATCACCTTTATATGTTTGACGAGCGAGAACGTGCCCGTGTAAAAGCCAATGGTCTGATCTGGTAGTTAATGATATGTGAAGGCGGTTAATTTGTAATTTCAAAAGCCGAAGTTGTTTATAAACCTTTTTCTTTAAAAATGCTGTTGTGTTTTTGAGAAAGTAATCATTTTTGTTACTAGTTTTACCAGTTTTTCCACAATGTACAATGATTATACATTTGTCAATGAGATGAATTAACTGCCCTAAGGACCAAATGCTGAACTGTACCCCTATTACTCTCTGAAATTAAATATTGGTTTGGAATAAGAGCTTATTAGATAATAAATAACTTGAATTTTTATATTAAGTAGAGCATGATCTCATAAATTGTGTATACATTTTTAATGTGTGATGAGAACTTTTTAAATATTTTTTAAAAATGTCTGTGGTGATGGAAATGACGGGGTCGTGGTGGAAATGACAGGGTATGGTGGAAATGACAACGTAAATGTAGGGAAACAGTAGAGATATTTATTCAAAAAATTCTTAAACTCATCACACTCATTAAAATCAATTCACAAAGTCATAACCCTTGAAAATACAGCATCTTTGGAAATGAAGTAGAATAAATATATTAACTGATCAAGCAATATTTACTTTGATTTTTCTTCATATGTTGTTGATGAAAATTTAAATTCCCTCCATGTCCAACATGTGCTCTGATGTCACTGAACATTTCCATAGAAACCACCTAAACAATCTTTCACACAAACTTTTTAAAGGGACATTGGTGTTGTGGTGGAAATGACACCATTTTGTATAAAAAGTAATATTGATAGTGGTTTCACATTAAATACTATAGTGTATTTTAATTCTTTTGCTAGTGCTTAATTCAGGTACATTAACAGTTACCAGATAAGTCATATTTTTAAACTGTATTTTCATTGTTGAAGTTTAAAAGTCTGGGTGTGTGATAAGGAGAAAACAGTGATTTTGACACCTATAAGGAGGTTGAAAAGTATGAAAAAAATCATAATAGAAAGGTAGTAAAAAGTTTTTAAGGTGGTTTTATTGTTAGTTTGACAAAGAAAGAGGAATTTGTCCAAAATTATATGTATTTTTAAAAATACGGCCAAAGAACATAAAAGTGCCCATAGTCTAAGAATATAGGGCCCTATGTTTTATTTTTTCCCACATTCCGTTTTATTTTTTTCCAAATTCCGTTTTAATCTTTTTTTAAAGTCTCTGATGATCACCAAAAGTGCATATATTTAAACGAAAATATACAAAAACAGTATTATTGTGAAATACTGTTACAATATAAAACAATTAATTGAAAGCTGAATTTTCAGCATCATTTCTCTAGTCTTCAGTGTCACATGATCCTTCAGAAATCATTCTAATATAGTGATTTATTGCTCGAAATTTCTGTTAGGTGTGTCTTGTGTTGCTGTTTATGAATGAATATATAATGGCTTTCAGGTGATGCTGTGAGTAAACTGAGTAGGGTATAGTGTTTGAAATAGCTGGTAAGGGTTTGTAATCAGAGTGTTGTGGAGTACAGGGTACAGAGTGTGTCACTGGGTGAGTCTGTTCAGTGATGCAGAGAGAGAGAGACAGACAGACAAGCATTGTTTTAGCCGCAGGGATTGATGACTCAGCGAGATGCAACTGCCTTGTGAAATGCTGAAAGTACAGGGGATATAGTTCTTATTTTTATAAAAAATTAACTAAGAATTAAAGCATTTCTGTGTGCTTTTGTCTGGCTTTGATAAACCTGTGTGTGACTCAAGTGGCTCTAGTCAGCTCAAGTGTCAAGATCATTTTGTTTTTGATTCCTTATATTTTGCAGAAGATTTTACTGTAAAAAAAACAAAACAAAAAAAAAGCTCTGTAAATGCCAATCAAAAGGAACTGCATCTTTTATCTAAACAATGCAACAGTGTTCTGAGAAAATACTTCACCCTGTAGCTTGACTAATTTGGAGTTCAAGTCTCTTTTTTTTTATTATGTTTAACAGTGCTAAACCTTGTCTTTATAATGGTTTACTATGGTTAAAGCTTAATGTTAAACTTTGATCTGCATTCAGATTCTGGGTTCATCAGTTGCCTGTAAACAGTATAATAGATCAATAAAGTGCAGTATGTTATAGAAAAAGTTCACCCGAAAATTGCTTAAAATGTGCTCACCCAAGATGTAGATGAGTTTATTTCTTCATCAGAACAGACTGAATGGGTGCCATCAGAGTGAGAGTCCAAACATCTGAAAAACATCACACAAGTCCATCATTTAACTTCTTGTGAAGAAAAAAGGTTGTGCTTACGAAAAAAAATCAAGATTTTAGTGCCACGTTAAACAATAAAAAAATCTAAAATTTTGAGATTAAAGTAGAAATATTTCGAGAATAAAGTCGTAGCATTTAAAGTTATAACATTTTGAGGGTATAGCCTGTGCATGCAAATGGCCTGAATAGGGAGCATCGGGAGAAGTTACCAGGCAAATGGAATTTTTTTGAATATATGTTGGATTATTAGCAGAAGTCATACCATGTGTCGTCATACTCAAAGGGACAGTATGCTTGGAAATAATATTTCACATTTTCGATTGCATTCATTAGGCCTATTTGTAGTGCGCAAGCCACCCAATAATAGCAATAAGCTTTGTGCTTTTAGTACTTTTAATATAAAACAGTCTCTGCTTTCAAAATCTGTCAGTTTTATAGTAAAATACAAACAATGTGTCTTGCAATAATGTGTTTTTCATGCTCTTTAATGTGGTGGGACAGTTCGCTGTATTCATGTGAATCAGTCGTCTTTTCGATTACAATGAGACATTTGTTTCATTAAAGTATACTGTTTTCTTTGTGAAAATTCCACCACCTACTCTGCAAAAACATCTGTGGCATCCAATCTTTCATTTCAGATGTGTTTAATTAAAAACAACAATAAAATGTTCTAAAGGTTGAAGTGCACTCCAACTCGTTAACATAAGTTATATTGTTGTCTTTTCTGAGGTAAATAACGTGACTATTCACAAGCTGTTTTATTCATGGTATAATAGAGTAAATGATTGGAAATAATATTTAACGTCTTCTATTCATTATTTGTAACACATCAGCCACCATGTAATTGCAATATTTTTGTGCTTTGTTGCTTTTAATACACAACTCAGCCTTCAAATTCTGTCAGTTTTATCACAAAATACAATATAAATGTGTTTTTCCTCTTTATTTCATATAGCACAATATAAACGTGAAAGAACATCAGAAGGAATGGAAAAAAAACCCATTATAGCCTAAATTAATGAAACAAATGTCTTGTAAATGTCTGTAAAGATGACTGATTCACATGCCGCTTAAACTGAGGCGAATACAGCGATCTGTCATGCCACAATAAAGAGCGTGAAAAACACATTATTGTAATAAACACATTGCTTGCTTGTATTTCGTTATAAAACTGACAGATTTTAAAAGCTGAGACTTTGAAATATCCGTAATCCAGGCCATTTGTGTGTGCAATAGGCTAGAATATACTCTCAAAATATTATAACTTTAATGTCGTAATTGCTCCAAATTAATTATCATAATTTTGACTTTATTCTCAAAATATGTTGACTTTATTCTCAAAACATTTCGACTTTATTCTCAAAATACTTTAATTTCAAAATCCTTTTTTTTTACGGTCCCTAAAATGCCGTCTTACATAATAATGCTTTATCCAGTGAAAAAGTAGTCTCGTCTGAATCAGGAGAGAAATATGCACAATCATTATTTTGACAAGAGAGGACAACTTTGTCACTGGAGGAAGTGTTATTACAGATTATGGTCTCAAGCAATGATTTAAGGTTAAAACACCCCAAAATTAAAAATTGTGTCATTTGCTCACCCTCAAGTTGTTCCAAACCTGTACGAGTTTCTTTCTTTTGTTTAACACAAAAGAAAATATTTTGAAGAATGCTGGTCACCATACAGTTGCTGGTAGCCTTTGACTTTCCATAGTATGGAAAAGAAATACTATACAGGTCATTAGTTGGGTGTTTAAATAATTTGTGGGTTAACTATCCCTTTAATAAAACACAGCTTTTTGCTTTAAAACATTAATTGATGGACTGGAGTGGTGTGGCTTACTTGTGATTATTGTGATGTTTTTATAAGCTCATTCTGACGGCACCCATTCACTGCAGAGGATCCATTGGTGAAAACAATGCAAACAAACAGTCTTCATCTGGGAAGACCTGAGGATGAGTGCATTAGCAAATTTTCATTTTTGGATGAACTATTCCTTTAAGTTGTTTTCAATTGACTTCTATGTGAAGCAATGCCCTAAATTAATTAAAGGACTGTATTTTCCTCTTATGTTGTTGTTTTGGCAGTAGATAGTGTTTTTATTTAAGATTGTTGTTCATTAATCACTTGGAGCTTTTCAGATCATCCCTCAGTATGGTACATGAATAGTTTCTCTTGTCATCATGATTTTTGGCTCATTTGTTCCTCTGCAGCATAATGCAGGCCCGCTGAGACATCTGCTGTCGGAGATCTGTGTTCCAAAAACGTCCTGAACTGACTGTACACTCATCTCAAGCAAAGACACTTGCTCTGAACTACAGAATCTAATGCATCACTCAAGTACAGGCTGTTTAGTCTGCGTGCACCACACAGGCTTTATTAGCTACATCCTGTCACATTACAAACATTGAGATGAGAGATAAGCAGAGAGTTTTAACTCTTCATTCTCTGTCCGCTAAATGAAAAGTACCATGTTATTACCAGGTTTTGTTTCAATGTGGTACCATGTTAAAACATTTTTGTTAAAAATGCACCTTGGCTGTCTTGGATTGACCTTAAAGTAGAATGTAAACACTGTGCTAAGAGAAAAGGACAATTCTACTGCTATGCTTTTGGACATACCATAGTGCTTCCGCTGGTTTTTGGACAAAGTGTCTTTTTTTGTGATTCTTGGATAAATAGAACAGCATTTATTTGAAATTATTTTAAGTCTTTTGTAACATCATACGTGTCTTTACCCTCACTTTCGAGCAGTACTTATATATAGTACTTTTGTATGGAAGTGTATCTTGAAATACCACATGAATATCGTGTTGCATGAATTTTAGTGTCATGTTGGAGTGAAGTCTTGTGATTCCAGTCAAAACGTCTGTGGCCGAAGATAGGAAGTGTTTTTGTGGTTTTGGACAAGACAGTCATGTTGAAATACTTTGTAACTCAAGATGCTAAATTGTTTTGCAATTCACTGTTTTGGCTCCTTATGTCAGTGCAACAGGTTGTTATGTCTACATGTAACCTCTGGATCGAGGCTTTTTGTTTTGATGAGCAAACGCTTTAGGATTTCCTGGCTCTTTGTGTGCTGCATGGCTACAATAGACCTTCCTATAAACTTTGTTAACCCTTAGCTCTTTCTGTTTGTCCTTGATACTATTTATAAAGAGACACGATATAGTAAGCACTACAGTATACTGTTGTTTAGTCTTTACCGTTACTAAAAATTGAGCAAAAACTATGTGTGCAATGCAGTGGTTTCTTGGAAATATAATTTGGTCATTACAAGTAAATTCCTTGGTATATGGTTGTTAACACTCATCATTCAGTACCATGATATTCATCACTTTACCATAGTACCACTATACACGTTGTAAGGATTGGTGACTGTATTTATCTCTCTGTATTTATACTGTTAGTTGCTTGATTTCTCTCTGTCATAGTTTTTAAACATTAGGTCTGAGCTCAATGTAAGTAAATTGGATAATCAAATGTAAATCTTTAATTTTAGTTTCTGTCTTTTGTGCTATTGTAGAACTAAAATGTGTGATTTCTGCAACATGTCAAAATGATGAATGTTTTCAAATCGGTTTTCCAAACACTCTCATTGGTCAGGCAAACTCATAATCCCGCCCCCAAACTCATGCCATTGGTGGAGCAATGGTTTGTGCCACAAATTTATAGTTGTTAGACATTGTGGGTACTTCTAAGCATATTATGAGAAATATTATGATATATATATATATATATATATATATATATATATATATATATATATATATATATATATATATATATATATATATATATATATAGTATAGAACATTATATATATATACAAATGTAAATATAAATGTTATTATTTATTAATGATATCATGAATAATGTAAATAATTATTATATTAAATTGTGAAATATACAACTGTATACTAGTATCTTTATACAAAGGTCTACCAAACCATTTTTGCTTAGAAATATATTTTCTGTTTGATATTAAAGAGTTTTTAGGAGTGTTATTTGACTGCACAATAATACGAAGAAGAATAAGAATATATTGATTTTATTTGTTTGTTTGTTTTTAATAATTAGCATTAATAAATTATTAATAATAAATACTATATTATATTATAAGTAATTAAATATGAAATTATATTATACTTTAATTTCTATTATATAATAATTAATTAATGTTATAATTATAATTAAATTATGAAATATGCAATTATGTAATATTAGAATGTATAATATTATCTTTATGCGAAGGTCTGCCATAGCGTTATTGCTTGATTCTTATTTATAAATATATTTTCTGTTTAATACTAAAGAGTTTTGATGAGTGTTATTTCACAATAATAATAATAATAATAACAATAAAATGATGTTATTTATGCATTTATAATAATAATAGTTATTTATAGATTTATATTAATAATATTTGTATAATATTATAGCTAATTATAATTATATTAAATTATGAAACATACAATTATGTAATATTACATTATGTAATATTATCTTTACGCGAAGGTCCACCAATTGATTATTGCTTGATTCTTATTTATGAATATATTTGCTTAATATAGTTTTGATGAGTGTTGTTTCACAACAACAACAACAATAATAATAATAAAATGTTATTTATGCATTTTATATTAATAATATTATTATAATATATAATTAATACTCATATTAAATTATGAAATATACAATATCTGTAATATTTAGAATATATAATATCTTTATGCAAAGATCTGCCAAACCATTATTGTTTTATTCCTATTTAAGAATATATTTTCTGCTTTAGAAGGTTTTTAAGGAGTATTATTTGACTGTATTATTATTATTATTATTATTATTATTATTAACAGTGTCAAAAATACTCTCTCATTAATGTGTATGACTGACTTTTTTTTTTTCGGTCATAACTGATTTGTTTGATTGAAAATTGACTGAACTGATCTGATTAATCATTATTTTCTCCTGCAGGTAAATCACATTTGGCGATTGTTCAGAAAGTTAACAATGAGGGCGAGGGAGATCCGTTCTATGAGGTGCTGGGATTGGTCACTCTGGAAGATGTCATAGAGGAGATCATCAAATCAGAAATCCTGGATGAGTCTGACCTCTACAGTAAGTGAATGTGTTTTTGTCTTGTTTGTGTGTTTTGTTTTTCAGACAGCATTACAGCTGTTGTCTTTTAAATAAATACGCACAGCACTTTTGACTTCCTCTTGCCGTCCTGCATTGTACACCATTTCACATATGGTTTTACGCAAACACGCTGCTTGCAAAATCACAGACACATGCACTCAGCGTTTTTTTTGAGGAAAGCACATATCTTCATGTTCATGGTACTAGCAGTGTGAATATTTTGGAGGAATGAAAACTTTTATAGTGTTCTGCTCCAATTCTGCTTCTCTCAGTTTCACATAAATTCACATGAGTCCTCTGTGCATTTTTTTTTTTTTTTTTTTTGCAGCTGATAACCGCAACAGAAAGAAAGTGGCACACAATAAGAACAAGAGAGACTTCTCTGCCTTCAAACATGAGAGTGAGTCGAAAGTCAAGATCTCTCCTCAGCTGCTGCTTGCCGCTCACCGCTTCCTTGCAACAGGTAAACAATCAGTCAGACTCACTGTATTAATAATACACGTCCACTGCAACAGAATTTTTTTTTTTTTATGTTATCACCAGCTTTAGTTAATGCATTGAGTTTAACTAACAATGAGCAGTATTTATTAAACCAGGTTAATGTTTAATTTATAGACATTGTGCGATTTGTCGATTCATGTTTGTTCAAAATGCATACACTAGCATTCAAATGTTTGGGATCAGTAAGATTTTTAATGTTTTTAAAGAAGTCTTTTCTGCTCATCAAGGCTGCATTTATTTGATTCAAAATACAGAAAAAACAGTTATATTGTGAAATATTATTGTAATTTAAAATAGTGGTTTTCTATTTTAATATATTTTAAAATAGAATTTATTCCTGTGATGCAAAGCTGAATTTTCAGCATCATTACTACAGTCTTCAATGTCACATGATCCTTCAGAAATCATTCTAACATGCTGATTTATTATCAGTGATGAAAACAGTTGTGCTGCTTAATATTTTTTTTTTTGGAACCTGTGATACTTTTTTTCAGGATTCTTTGATGAATAAAACATTAAGAAGCAGCATTTATTTAAAATAGACATCTTTTGTTACAATATACACTACCGTTCAAAGTTTGGGGTCAGTAATCTTTTTTTTCTTTCTTTCTTTGAAAGAAATTAATACTTTTATTCAGCAAGGATGTGTTAAATTGATAAAAGTGATCGTACCATACACAGACTTACATTGTTAGATTTTTTTTGTGAATGAATGCTGCTCCTTTTATTCATCAAAGAATCCTAAAAAAATATCACAGGTTGCAAAAAAAATTCCAACATTAATAATAAATCAGCATATTAAAATGATATCTGAAGGATTGTGTGACGCTGAAGACTGTAGTAATGGCTGATGAATATTCAGCTTTACATCACCGAAATAAATTACATTTTAAAGTATATTAAAATAGAAATCTGTTATTTTAAACTGCAAATATATTTCATAATACTTTTTTCCCTGCATTTTTGATCAAATAAATGGAACTTCGAGCATGAGAGACTTTTTTAAAAAACATTAAAAATCTTACCAATCCCAAACTTTTGAACGGCAGTGTAAACTCATGTTAATTGTACAACTTGAAAAGGTTAAAAAAATGCATTAGTATATGCAGAAATTACCTGTAACTTAAAAATCAGGCATCAAACAACTGATTTTTTTAATGCTTTAGCCAGTTTTTCACCATGAAATAGCCTCAAATGCTGGCATTGTTTTCAAACAAACAAACTATTATCATTGCCTAATGTAACAAATGAAACAACCTAACATATTAACACATATTTAACATACTTAAAGTGCTATGGGTTTTCTTAAAATGAATGATAATATGTATTTCAAATGTGCTTTAATTTTAACATGTCTTGTCTGTTTCTCTCTCTGCCTGTGTCTCCACAGAGGTTAATTTGTTCAGTCCATCTCAGATCTCAGAGAAAGTCCTTCTGCGTATCCTTAAACACCCTGACGTGATCCAGGAGATCAAATTCAACGAGAACGACAAGAAATCGGTGCACCACTACCTTTACCTGCGTGGCAAACCCGTGGACTACTTCATCCTCATACTGCAGGTAATGGCACAAACTGACGCCAGTTACCTGATGCTTAGCAGGGTCGTGGCTTGGAAGGCTTTTAAAGCTAATTAGACAGACAAGGTGTTTTAAGCAGTTTAAGACAACAAGCTTTGGCTTGCAGCATGAGCGTGTTCTTGGCATTGCCTTCTGTTGCCACATGCTAAAAGTCATTGCATCCCTATTTTTGACAAATTTACCAGTGAAAGTTTCTTTAGAAAGAATTCAAAACAGATAAACTGGAGTAAAAGAGGCTGTTTATAACATTGTTGACCTCAGTACTGTTATGGCACAATCTCAAAAAAAAAAAAGCCTCTCAAGAAGCGCATCCCAAAAATATGTCTGAACTACAACTGTTTCATATACAGAAATGGGCCAAAATACCTTGTAACTGTTGCACAACTGCAGTAAAGTAGCAATAAAAAGCACGTGATGGAGGTTATTGCCAATAAAGCAGGTTTAACTACCAAATATATGTCTGCACACGCTTTTCTGTCCATTAGCTTGGTTATTTGAACCATTTCTTTAAGAAACGCCATTGTGTTAAATTGTTATCTGCTGGATGAAGCTCCTCTTGTGAGCTTTTGACATGCGAATATCCATATGATTTTCTTTAAAGTAGATGTTTAGTTGTACTTTTTCCCACAGCGGTTCTATCATCCATCACTTATTCCTTCATTCATTCTCTCAGTCTCACTCTGGGGTTTGTTGTTGTTATTATTGGCCTCTAAACAATCATTAGACCATTCAGCTTGTGATGGTGGTTAAACATCACATGCCCACCTCTGCCTTTCAGTGATTCAGTGAATTACAGACCCCACACATTGTTTCTTCTATAATGGATGTTTAAAACCATGATAATCCTCAAAAAATGCGGGAAGCCACATAATGTCATAAAAAGCATGGTTTCTGCAGGTTTTATGAAAGTAAATTTAAGACTTAATGGGATAGTTCAACTAAAAAGTTTACATTTTGTCATCATTTACTGACCCTCATTTTGTTTCAAACTGGCGTGATTTTTTTTTTTTTTTTTTTTTTTTCTTCTTCTTCTGTTAAATGATATTGATGTAGATATTTTGAAGATTGTTGGTAACCAAACAGTTGACGGTAGCCATTGGCTTCCATAGTATGGAAAAAAATACTATGTAAGTCAATGGCTACCAGCAACTGTTTGGTTGCCAGGTATCTTCTTTCGGGTGAGTAAATGATGGTTTTTAGTTTTTGGGTGAACTATCCCTTTAAGACCTTTTTAAAGCCAATTAATAAAAATTTAAGAAAAATAAATGAAAAGAAAATGCATCAACACGTCTGTATGACAATGTACATAGATTCTATTACGTTTTTTTTTATTATTATTATCTGTTTTCATTTTTCATTTATTTATAGTTAAATTAAGGAATTTTGTTTTTGTCTGTTTTTATTTATTATTATTGCAGTTTAAGTTGTAATGCATCAGGTTAAACTAAATAAAAAGGAGAAATGATGAGTTGGCAACTGAAATATGTTTTATTTTAGTTAAAGTTTATTTAAAAAGGCAAGTAAAATGTTAAATCATTTAAGTTTTAGTTTTCAGTTTCTTAGAAAACAAGTCTTATCTTCGTTTTGCCTCTAAAGTAAATGTATCTTGATTTAAGGATGTTTAAATATTGTGTGTATTGTAAAATAAGGCAAAAATGAGAAGATGCAGTAATTACTTTTGCAGTTCATGCAATCCTTAATGGCATGACTTCATGAATTTAAGACTTTCTTTTCAGATTTAAGAACTTTTTAAGGCCTTGATTTGTGAAAATGCAGATTAAGACTATATAAGACCTGCAGAAGAATATATTATAGACATTGTGTATGATATAGACTGCCGTTCAAAAGTTTGGAATCAGTATGATTGAATGATGAAGTTTTGTATGCTCATCAAGGCTGCATTTATTTGATCAAAAATACAGGAAAAAAAAACAGTAAAATTGTGAAATATTATTACAATTTAAAATGACAGTTTTCTATTTTAATATACCTTAAAATAGAATTTATTTCTGTGGTCAAAGCTGAATTTTCAGCATCATTACTCCAGTCTTCAGTGTCGCATTATCCTTCAGACATCCTCCTTGTTGGAAACAAGGAGGATGTTTTTTTTGGAACCTGTACTACCTTTTTCAAAAAAGGTAAAAGAAAAAGAAAGAAAGAAAAAAAGAAAGATAGAAAATAGAAGCCTTTTCTAAGTCTTTACTATCACTTTTTATCAATTTAACAGATCCTTGAATAAAAGTGTTAATTTCTTTCAGAAAAAAAGACCCGAAACCTTTGAACAGTAGTGTATATTGTTACAAAAGATTTCTATTTTAAATAAATGATGTTCTTTTTAATGTTTTATTCATCAAAGAATCCTGAAAAAAAGTATCACAGGTTCCAAAAAATATTAAGCAGCACAACTTTTTTTTCAACATTGATAATAAATCAGCATATTAGAATGATTTCTGAAGGATGATGTGACACTGAAGAGTTGAGTAATGATGCTGAAAATTTAGCTTTGCATCACAGGAATAAATTATATTTTAAAGTATAATAAAATAGAAAACTGTTATTTTAAATTGTAATAATATTTCACAATATTACAGTTTTTTTCTGTATTTTTGATCAAATAAATGCAGGCTTGAGGAGCAGAAAAGACTTCTTTAAAAAACATTAACAATCTTACTGATCTTAAACTTTTGAACGAGTGTAGAACTTGAGTAGTTTGTGATTCTCACACTTCACAAGACTGATCTTTGTTCCTTGAACTGTGATGGATTTAACTTGTCAAGTTCAAGCGGTCCGGTTAAAATGTCTGAAGTCAGTACACCGGTGTAGATTATTCACAGTGAGAAGGAGATTCATTAATAGCTTATGAAGTGCACACTCACAGCAGTTTGAGGCTGTTAAATATGTCGTGCATCTGTTTGTGTGGCTTCTGTTATTTATTATTTAAAGCGGCTCAGTGATGAGTTTGTGGAAGCAGGATATGCCATATTATTATGATTATTATTTAATACATTGAGTGCGCTTGCAAGTCGACTTCCCAACGTGGAGACCTTTCTTTCCTGGCACCGGTTGAAGACGGCATCCAGCTGGGCCTCAAGCTGAGAGCGGCCGAGTGACCTTCATCAAAGATTAATGCTGTTTTCTTTGAGGTGTCAGACTTTGTGCTAAAGATCCACAGCACTTCTTCTGCTGCACTCCTGTGCGTATGTGCTAAAATCAATCTGAGTTTGTGAGAAAAACAGTGTATGTAGATTTTCCAGGTTGCATCTGGAAATCTGGTTGCATATTTTGGAAAAAAAAAAAAAAAAAAAGATAATAGACAATTGAAGAGAGTAAATGACAAGATGTTTTCTTTTTTGTTTTTTTTTTTTTAGGACAAACTAAAAAAATAAAGACTAGACAAACATTTCTTTATATTTATGTTAAAATTTTTATATTCATATTAATTTATTTTACTTGGATTTTGCTTTTCGAAAAAGATTGTTTTAAAACGTAAAGGAAACCAAAAATAATAATTTGCTTATATAAAGATATAAACCTTTTTGTTATGCTATGTTATATGTTAGGTTACGTTACCCTACGCTACGTTACACTACGTTAGGTGGTTGTTAGGTTAGGTTAGGTTAGATTACGTTAGGTTGTTATGTTAAGTTAGATTATGTTAGATTGTTAAATTATTTTTATTTTTGGTTGCTGTAAATTAAGATTTAAGGTTTTAGGTAGCTTTTAGATGTTTCTCAACAAAATCTACATGATGTTTTTTTATGTTATGTCATGTTAGGTTACGTTAGGTTACATTTTTAAGTTAGGTTGTTACGTTACGTTAGGTTACACTATGTTAGGTGGTTATGTTGTTAGGTTAGGTTATGTTAGATTATGTTGTTAGGTTAATGTTAGATTAGGTTGTGTTGTTAGGTTAGGTTAGATAGTATTGTT